>QVOA01012406.1:0-73097 GCA_014825685.1 Pseudomyrmex cubaensis | reverse complement strand
CATATTAGGAATAGAAAGCCATAGAAAGGAAGTTGAAATGCATTCCGATTTTGAAGATTAGCAGTTTAGTTTCACAAAGTAAAATATCGTTTATATTTCAATGTCTCTTACTTTTAAGAGAAAAGATAAATATTTGCAAAGAATTTATAAAATTTAATTTTATCTCCTATAAAAATATGACACACATAGAAATTTTATCTAAATTATATCTTGTTATAAATACAAATTTTTAGATTTTCTATTAGAAAAAATATTTTAAAATATAAAAATGTAAAACCGACAAATATATTAAAAAACTTTTGGCTCTGAAATCTTTTATTTTATATTCATCAATTTTTTTTATTTTATATTCATCAACTTTTTTAAAAAAATAAATCTTTTTTATTTCAAACCAAGTATTCGAAAGCGTAAAATAGCACTACTTTCAGGAGATCGCAACAGTTCGATTTGTCCTTCATTTTAAGGTAAACTAGTTATAAGAATATCAAATTCTGAAATGGAAACTAGTATACTAAAAAAAGCGTAATTTCTAAAAATAATATAATTGTCACAGATAATTAAAAAAAAAGTCAAAAAATGCAATCGCGTGCGAGTATTTCATTTTACTAACTACATGTATATATGAAAGAGAAAAAGAATCGAAACTTTCTGTTCTGATCCGACAAGAATACAGATTTGACTACCTGTACTAGCGATGTGCAAATTATACATATAATATACATATGTTAAAATAACTGAAATAACATGTCTCTTATATCTAAGATTTCTTACAGGAAAAACGGTAGGGAGAAAATTAAATAACAATATAACATTTTATTTACTTAGTTCATTTTTATTGTAGTTTATAACCTCTCGAAATATGCGATTCCATAATATTCACACTATATATTATTATTTACGATGCCCATAATTAAACAACATTCGATATTCTATTCCACTTCAAGAAAACCGCTGTTGTCAAAATGATTTTTACTGCATATAATGATAATGCTGAGTCACGCAACGTAAAAATTGGTATAAAAAAATCTTGTGAGAGATTTTGATCTACATGATGTGTATCATGTCCTGGATGAATGGTGTTCTCTCCAAGGAGAGAACGCAAACTTTACTGTGCCTGTGTCAATAATATAATTTATGGTTTATAATGTTATAAAATTCTATGTAAATAATAATTTAATAATAAAGTTGTATGTCAGATAGAGCTAATAATAAAAATCACAATGATTCATACGAAAGATGGTAATATTTGATTCATCATTAAGTGCATTTCTCTACTTTAAAAAAAAAATGATTCACAAATATCAAACTTACCATGTATATTTCTCTGCGTAAAATTGCATATTGTAGATTTCAACAATAAACCTGTCAATACAATAAAGTAATATTTATATTTATATTTTACATAATGCTTTATAGTAATTTAAGTTAATAATAGAATTATATATCAGATGGGTATTGAAATCACAACGACTCATACGAAAGATGGTATTTTGTAAATCATCATTAAGTTAAAATTCTTAAAATATCACAATTGTATCATAAACATAATACTTACCAAGTATATAAATGTCAAGTTTTACATCATCATATTGCTTAAGTGACAGTCAAAGGTGCTATTGTTCTGTAATACAGAAATAAAAACATTATTCTCGATAGTTAACACAGCATTTTGTAATAATTTTTGAGTATTTATCAGTGGTAGTGACGAATTACAAGATATATCATGATTATTCAAAGCAATACTCTTAGTATGCATCATAAAAACGTATTAAATAACAGTAATTCGAGTAATACTATTATGTACGTACTTAACAGTGTATAATATAGCTTAAAGTTTTGCAACATTTAGAGCATCTAAAACAAAACCAAACTACATTATGTTTATACTCTTTTATAACATATATTCAAGATACATATATACGTAAATGTCAGATAGGGACGAAAGACTAACACAATTGTCATCAAGAAATATCAGATGAACTATGGAATCATCATTATATATTTAAATAAATTTATATATAGCACGTAGATTTGAATCTATACCTTATTATAGTATATGTTCTTGATTGCACAATCTCTATCTTTTTTTTTATACCAGTTTATTCATTTTGCAATTTCAAAGAAAATATTTTTTCCAATATTTTCATATAATTTATGATAATGTATATCTGAAGATAAAAAAAATTAATCAAAAACAAGAAACGATTAAGAATGGAGATTATAATAGTAAGAAAAATTCAGAACTGCAGGACTTTCATCATAAAATCTGAACTTTTGTCAAGTTTCATCATTAGAATATAAAAAATAAAGAAATAAAAAAGCTTTTAATATAGCTTTTATTATTTTCTTAAGATCTAATTTCAATTATACTTACTACTAAAGGAATGCATTGTTTATTTATTTCTATTTCCATGTAATGCAACTCTGACCACTGATCTGTATCAAAGTATCAGTCCTAAAGTTATTATTCTTTTCATTTTCTAAAAGAAGATATATAAGTATTAAAAAAACAAGTTAATTATAAGAAAGTTTGTTTATATTTAATACAGAAAGTCAGATAGGAGCGAAAGACATTTATACGTAGTACGTTCATCAAAGTATATCAGATGAACTATGGAATCATCACATAAATTTGCCTAATAAAACTAAATAATAATATACTAAATAAATAATGAATATGTTCATAGAAGTCAACTTACCTCTTTATTATCAGATTTTCAAGATTTCTTGAATTTTGCTTGTACAAAGATTCTAGGAACATCAATGTTTTCTTTTAGATTCACAGTACGTCTCTGTACGTAACCACAATCTACTGTTTGAAAACCAACAGACTCAAACAAACTTGCTACTTGTTCTGCAGAGAAATAATAGCTCCTGAAATCAAAAAAGATTTACATATCAGAACTAAACTTCTTTTACCTTTATTAAATTATAAAACATTAAATAGAAATTTAGAAACCTGGTCCCATCTTGACGCATGTACAGATTCTCGCTTATCTTGTGCCCAGGTTTAAACCGTAACTGTGCCATATCATATAGCCCATAATCTCGAAAAAGCAATATTCCTCCATTGTCAAGAACATTGTACACATTTTGAGCAACTCTAAATAAACAGTTTAAATAAGTCACGATGTATAAAAATCGAAAATTTTGTAATACACAGTCTTATCATGCTTAACATACTTGGAAAATTTATCAGGATGAATAGCTGATAGTACAAAGATAAGTGTTGCAATATCAATTGGACAGTCAACTTCAGAAAAACAATTTTCTAGTGTAACATCAACTTGAAATGCTTTTATTGTTCCCGGGTTAAACAATGTGTGACTCTATAATAAAGCATTTATTATATAACACGTTGTTACAAAATTTCGAGTTGTACATTTTAATGTCTAATACCTTGAGCAACTCAACTGCTCTCGTAGATAAATCGCACGCAAATATCTTCCGAAATTTCAATCCGTCTTCTATTAAAGGATAAATGAAATTTCCAACTCCGCAGCCTATCTCGAGGAGGACATTTTGTTTTTCCTTCCCGCCTAAATCTAGCAACTCATCGAATTCACGTGTAGTCCAGTGTCTATCTTTGAAGAATCGCGTATCGTTTCGCTTATAAAATAAGTCCCAATGTTTCTTTGCGTCTCTCTCAAGCTGATTTGCACGAAATTCGGGAACTAAACGACTATCTTGCGCTTTCATACGATCGATTTCGGCCGGAGTGAGACGCTTGGCCACGTGGCCCACGTTCGATGTATCTTTTTTTGTAGATTCATTCATTTTTCCCGATAAATTATATCGCCGCAGTGAGTAATTAATATCACAAAGCAACATTGATTATGTGCCACACGTCCAATTTATGTTCTCTTGTGAAGTTTTTTCTGTCTCTTAAGTATTTCGTACTGTATAAAATTGTAACCTTACTTGCTGAGAGCAGACCCATCCTCTCCCTTTGAGGTACCGATAGAAAATGGACGAGAAACGCGTGATTCTGAATGGCGTTGCTTAGCAGATGCAATGTTGGCTGCAACGTTGCCACACAACATTTGCGGAAGCACGTGACTGCCACATATCTCGTGATTTCCTGTGCGCAAATTTTAAATTGAGAATACAGTAAAGAGATATTTAAAAACAAAACATTTAAAATATTTAAAACTTAAATTTATCTTGATAAGTTTATATTTTAACATATATATACACAATTAGCTTTTAATTTTAAGTTCAAGAACCTAAACAAAGTTGTATAACCATAAGCAAATCTTTAAATAAACATATTTATTACAATGTATCATTTTTTACATCACTTATGTACGTATTAATGTAATATTTTTTAACAGTTTAGAAAACAATTTATAGAAAACTTAATTTAATTTAGAAAACTTAATAGATATATATTTATCAATATATGTCAAATGTTGCACACTGTTAGATTAAACTTTAAGTAGGTTTCTTTTGCGATGTTAGTATAAATTTCGTATGAATTTCACGTGCACATATATACACTCACGAATACAATTGCTCAATTAATATGCAAAACTTGTACAGAGGGAACAAATATTTTATGCCACCATAGTATTGGCTCATAATGACAAAGGGGGCTAAACGTGACTAAAATTCAGTCAACAAATTACATATCACTTATCGCGATATATATAAAACAAAAAATAGTTATGAATAACACAAACCTGTGTTGAATATTAATACGATATGTATTCTCACTCCATAGAGTGCTGTACAAACTGGCACAAATCACGTTCCGGCTTGTCATTTTGCACCGCACTTGTTTTCCGCAATATTCAACGCATTTTATGATTTATAAAGAACCTATAATGTGAGAACGAAACGTGGTTGAAAGAAAATGAATCGATTGAGTAGTATGTAGGTCATTGCAGACCACAATTTTGTCGAGAGCTTCGCGGGAGGTAACAACCATAGATTACCTGAATGGAATGAGAAACACGTTTCGCAATTCGCAGTCATTAATGCCTCGTGAAGTAACGTCATTTTGCAGTTTTCATTTTGCGGTCATCCTTCATGGTCACTATATGTAACCGTATTCTTTGCTCTGTATCATAAAAAAAAACATACAATTAAAATTGTACTTCTCACAGAATATGATAAATATGTAAAGCAATAAAAGATTGCGTCAACAATTTTTCAGATAATCTTTTTCTCTCATGCAAAAATTTTAATAAAAAGGCATGAAAATGATTAAAAAATAATAAGTATATGATTTAAAAAATTTATAAATATTACATATCTATATTCACGATTATTTTATTTAAACTATATGTGTGTGTGTATGTGTGCGTGTGATAGAAATCTATTTAAGTGAACAATTTGTATCAAAGTCGTTGAACACATGTATGTAGCCAGTTAATGTTGTGAATCGAATTTTCGTTCGCTAAAATGCATGTAATTTTATTTTGATGTTATTGCACGAAAGTTTGCCTTGTTAATTAGCAAATCATTAAAACCAGGTAAAGCTCACTCTCATACCGGTCGTCGTCCGAAATGTGTGTTTCGCGCGGTTTACGTACATACAGTGTGCATAATCATAAAAAATAATCCTCATTCCGAGAAAAGCTCTCGCGAGATTGAGCGCATTTCGGCCCTCACGAAAGCGATCAAGAGATTATCCGGACTCCACCCGTTACCGCGTTATTACGCTCCAGCAGGCCCGCGCGCGATTTACGCAGTTTCAAATCCCACTAATGTTTCCATTAATGCTCGTTCCTCTTCTCTTGCACGGATGCTTTTTGGAATTTTTCTGCGGAATGAATTATTAAGATTAGCTGCTGTTGCTCGAGAATTTCCCCACGTACGCCGGAAAGCGGTTAGTTCCTTTTATTGTATGTGTGTACGGTCAGAAGAATAAAAATAAATCTTTCAAGTGTAATGAAAAACTAATATTTAAAAGTTGAAGTCTGAGAGAGAGAGAAAGAAAAAGAAAGAGAAAGAGATATGGAAAAAGTAATTATTTGAAAGAAGTTTTTTATAATGTCAGATATAGTGAACAGTAAAATTTATAGTTGATTTTCAAAACTAATTATGTCAACTATTTTAGAAGAAAACATTTTTCCATTCAACATTTAAAAAACAAAAACTCCCAGTTGGCGTTAAATTTCAGAAATGACTCCATGACAATCGATGCATCTTAATTATTGCGATGTGATGCATGAGAGACGCGCACGTGATCGTATAGGCGCGGCGGTAGAGTCACGAAGATGCCTCCTTGCCGTGCCTTTTCCATTCCGCCGAGGTAGGCACGGCCGAAGTATCGTATATACCGTTCCTCCTCGTAGGCATTCCAAGCGGGAATTCTCGAAAGCCAGTTGTGTTGTAGAAACCGCGGCGCGGCTCGCCGCTCGCCGGTACTTTCGACCGGTCGTAAAGTCGACGTTTCGCAGCTCCGCGCTGCTTTCAGTAATACGGAATTTCGCCCGGAAAGCGGACGCAAAACGTGTCGCAAACTATAATATTGGCAGCCCACCCGGAAGAAGATCGACGGCCCATCCGTAAAATTCTGGTGAGTTATGGCCCGCATTTCTACCTGTTCGTTTGCCAACTGTTTGAGCAACGGTCAACTTCTGCTAAGAATGCATCTTTAACGTTCAATAGAACCGTTGGTCTGTTCAATATTTGCACCATCAATACATTTCTTTAATTAAAATTTTTGTTTACATTTACATCATTTTTCTAAACATTTTTCTCATTAATTTTCATGTTTTTAACGTTATACGACTTTTGCGAAAATACATTTTTTATCTTTAGAAAACTAATTTTTGCTATATAAATATTTCTTTCACAATGAGTAAATTATACTGATGTTAAGTTTAGAATCTAGATCACACTTTAATCACGATGCCAGTCCTCAGTCATCGTAGAAAATAGCCATTAAATGAATTACAAATGCTCTAATTTCGTCGTTTGTATGTCGAGGATCGCGAGCACAGATAAAACTCTTTCTTTACGATTCGGCACTGGAGAAATACTTCAACTCAATTTCAAGACTCAACTGACTTTTAGACAATCAAGAAGAAATTGCATTAATATTGAGGAAACGGTTTATGTTTGGAATTAATTCAATATTGATTGATGATATTCATCACATATCGAGTTTAACAGTCAGATTGGCATTTAATCATGATTTCGAGACATCTGTTTCATTGGCCTGTTTAACAACTTGTCGTTGGATACACGATATTTCGACGATTAACAAGTTTCGACGACTATTCAAAAGAAATTGTATCAAAATCCAATCAAACGTAGTAGTTTATTTTAGAGTGATTGCGCCAATCGATATCAGCCAATATCGACATTTGAAGTGTATCTTCCAAATTGATTCTCTGAATAGTCCCGGCGATTTTGACGAGAACCATTTCACCAATTGCCGCGCTCAGAAATTTTGTCGTTAGATACACGTATGTCGATTTGCGAAACGCATCTCGCAGTTGACGAGAATCGAGGAAACTCTCAAACGAAATGTCAGATCTGCATCAATTTCCATGAGCGATTCCTTTGTCTCGATTCCTCGAGCAGGGCGAGGCGCTCGCCGTTTCCGCTTAGGAACCTTCGATTATCACCACTAGCAGACCGTGTCATCGCGAACGAGACTATTTCCGAGATCCGTGGATCGATATTATCCGCGTCAAGAATAATATTTTCTACGTCGTTTGCGAAGGCCGGCCGCGCGCCGACGGAGAAATCGAGAATGTATCATCGAGCAATAGAGCAAATCTAATATCGCTGTGTACTCGCGGTGCAATTAAGGCTTAATTAAGCCGAAAAGACGAGACGGGGCGAGCAATGACTCTCGCGGTGCAACACGCGCGCCTAATTCCAGGGTTGTGGCGTGCAATTTTTTCCGCGAGCATGTATGTATGTTCGACTCGTTCTGTGCTCTACTTAACCGGCGATTTAATTTTCACTCGCGTCGCACTTATACGAGTTTTAACGCCGCAATTAAACTGCTCTCTCTGATCATCTTCACTGTCCACAAATAACAACACGCATCCCGTCATCGTAGCTGTCATCTTTGTCGTTGGTTAGCAGACGGTCTATAATTCGCTATCTCCCGGACGCTTCTCTCGCCCGAGGTAAAACTCGCATTAGCCGATAACAACGAGTTTCTAAACGCCCCGAAACGAAACGAGATCGGTTTTTCTACTTGTTTCGAGAGACAGTAGGAGAGAACGACGAACTCGGACAGCTGCGTTTTTTTTTTTTTTTCCGTCGAATTTCTCTCGGACAGATATAATTGCGACTGTTTTAATGAAGGTTTAATTGTTTGTTTTGCGATATTTTGATTGTTTCATTTCTACGATGCAATTTCTGTAGAATGCAAACAATTAGAAATAATTATTTCGATAATTAGAGATGATAGTCAGATGTGATGTAAAAGTGAAAAGTGGCGCCTTCAAGTTTTTTTTTTTAGGCAGGTGCCGCTTTCGCCACGCCCTAATTACAGACGACGTAATACATGAACTGGTCGCGAGATTTTGTATCTGCTGCCCGCAAGCGCGGGCTGTGCATCGATGCATGGATCGGATTTCACGATTATGCGCGATTAGCCCGCGTGTTCATGTAATAGTGAAACGAACAACAAAATTCTAATGTTGCGATAGAAGATTGATGTTGATGCAAAAAGATTTTGTTTCGCGCAAAAATTACATCCTATTAGAGCGAAATTAACGATAACTGCCTCGCACCTACAAACAAACTTCGGAAAATCAGGTCGACAGAAATAATTGCCATGTCAAACAAATTCCGTCGGTAGAGCAATGTAACTTAAGAAAGTCGACCATTAGCGCGAACGTGCTTACTTCACTTGAACCATAAATTATTCACAATAGTATTGTGATTTGAATTAGGTGATTTATTGAACTACATTAAACTTGTGCATAATGTTTCAACATCGCGCTTCCGTAATTGAACCTTTGCACCGGGCAAACATAATTTCCGAAAAGCCAATCGCTTTTTCATTCAAACTTACTTATTGAACAATTCCGTTTTCCACACAAATTTTCAGCGACAACGTCTCTCTTTTCATTCAAATTCTCTTAGAGAGTTATTTCCACAAAGAGAAAAGAACAAAAAGAACATCAAAGAGATTCAATTCGAAATTCGTTCTTTTCTCACAAAGTCTGATTAGTTTCATCTGCATTTGTTTTCAACAAATGTACTATACAATTTGTGGATACTTTACGACTCGTCGTTCACAGTCTAACGGTCAAGAAGGCGCTTTCTCTAGCAATCGAAGAAGAAGGCCTCCTCGGTTACTCGCGCGCGGCCCGTACGTTCGCCGGTGTTACTCGGATAGATGCACTTCCTTGTCGACAATTCACGCGAAAGTAAGCGCAGTCGGAATATTGAAATCGGCGAGTAGTAATATCGGCACGAAACAACTACATATTTGCGGACCATTGCAATTCGCATTCCTGGACGAGCGCAACGTTCTCAGTCTTTCAGCTCACGGCGGGAAAAGTGCTTAGGCTTAAACTTTCTAAGCGGCGTTTCACGTTGCACCACATCGTGATATTTATGTTCGGCGTGGAAAGAAAAAAAAATATTTACGATTCCCGGTTTTAAGGAGGAAAAGAGGGCCGTATGAAACCAAGTCATCGACGCAACGCTGGCAGAACCTCGCTCATTTGCGCGATCATTATAGTCGCTCGCTAATGCAAGCAATTAGAACTTTTTGCACGCCTATGAAATTTAGTTTTCTGCCCACATCGGTCGCTTAATCAGTTCGTGAATTATTTGGAGAATTATGAAAAAGTTTCTTGCGCGCACTCGAAGTCAGAAGGTAACGTTGCGCACAGGTATAACGACTTATCGTTAATTAACGCCGCAGATATGTAACAAACCGTTTCACTGTGCTTACATACAGAATGATTTCGTTTCAATTCAGGAATAGCTCCGTTAATAATCGCGGAACAAGCAACAAGTGAAAAGGTTCGGTAGAATCAGGCACGCGTGTACGCTTTCCAAATGTACAACGAGAACTTTATGCCGTGGTTTGTCAGTGCGTTTCCGATGAAGTCTCGTGAAAACAAAATACAAGTCTCACAATAATAATTCGTAATATTGCGAATACAAATTATTTGTAACAAATTGTCACCGTAATGGTTCGGAAACACAAGGAATATATTATGAAAAATATTCTATTGCTAAATTTTTCCAAGACTCTCTTGCAAAAAGTTGAGATAAATTTTGGCCAGAAGTTTATTTTGAAAGACCGAGAATTATTTAGGATCTTCGATTGAGATACCGTTACCTGGCGAGATTTGCTTTCTATCGGAAGTAGGTGTAAGATGAGCGAGTCGCGCGTGATGTCCAAATTGTCATGCAAATATTAAACAACGCACATGGGCCAACATTATTTACCTTTTACACACAGTCGTTCGCTCGCGGTCAACTGCAAGTACCGTTGCTTCGCGTTGTCCGGGAATTCTGATACACACACACACACATACACATACATGTACACAAATACATGGTCAGCTCGTAACCGCGGATTACACGCTCTACGCCCGCGCACTTGTAAACAGAAGCTATAATTCTTACGATAATGGAGGAAGAAGAGGAGCAGTCAACTAAAGCCGCTAACTCGTGTCCACATTGCAGGAAATCGCGTTGATACTTATAAACGAGCCGTGATTGACAATCGTTAGAAATAAAATACTGATTAATATTAATGAAGATACTCAGGTCAAGTAATTGTTTCAGAAAAACAATGGCATGCATTTGATCTACTATAAAATAATCATGAAAAGAACTAATACCTAAAAAATGTGTATTGAGTTCTCTCAAATTGCGGCCATTCGCTTGTGTCCCGTTAAGCTTCGGTCTCGTTTTTTGCTTGACATGAATGTCTTTTAATGGCGTAGTTCAACATTCTAGCGAGAGACAATGTGTGTCAAACGTAATAATAATATAAAATAATTCTAAGGATAAGAGATGCCACGTTTGACTTTTTAGAAATTTCAATAAAAACGATGATATATTTGACTACGCAAATAAAAGTGCTGTTATTGCAGAAAACAATTGTTTATAATTAACAACTGGAAATAAGAAAAACTTTTAAAAATTTTCAACTAATATCAATCTAAATAAACAAAACATAAAGCTATGCAAGTTTGACGTGTTTGGGAGAAGATGCCACTGCTTTAGTTTCACTCGAATTTGCCAAAGCGTTTCAAATATATGTATGTTTTCTGCTTTGTTTGTCATCTTGCCTCATTTGGCACTTTACTCTAAAAATAAAAAACTTCAGAATAGATGTCTAGTTGTATTTTTATCGAAAGTTAGATTTCACCAAATGCACATCAAAGAATTGATTTCGAACACTCGCAAAAAATAACGACATTGGTTTTCAACGCTTTGTGATTGCGTTTTTAAACGTAACTCTTGATACAAACGCGATGCCACAGTGCAAATGGACGCATGTGGATTTACCTTTGCAACGCGTTTTCCCGCAGGTGCCGCTTCACGCACGGAATCGAAGGAAAAGCCCGTTAATTTCGTAGCGAGACGCACTCGCCGGCGAGAATAATTATTTGGCATACATTAGTCACAGAGAGCTTGAACGAAGATCGCACTTCCTAAAATGCTTCGTTACCCTCGGCAAAATCGCGGATTAACTGTTCCTACCGATCGTTAGCTGCACAGAAATGCACCGCCGTGAGCGAGCCGATGATCGACGAAGCGATCGAGTTTAATTAGGTACCAAGTCGCATTAATTACTAAACAATAATCACTGATGCAACAACGCAGCGTTACTTGGATGTAACAAGCGTTGCGGTTTCCATCGCTTTGCCACGCGAGCATTAGATAATGAGTCTCTTGAGAAATTAATACCGGATTTTGATATGCTTCAAATGGCGGCATTATAAAAGCGGCGCTTTTAAACACATTTAATCTCGCCGATGCCTCAGAAAAACGGTGTTTTACATCTCGTTTAGCCCATAAAATTGCATCTGCGCGCATTTTCAAGAACTCGGTTGCCCACAAAATTAAACGTCCTATATTCGACCAGATTTCATCGCGCTTCGTACTCGTTGTTTGTTCATTAGAGTTGATTTTGTTGATTGATTTAGTTTGCTGAATCTCTCTCTCCGGTGCGGCGTTAAAGGGTTAAATAATTAACGAGCGTTAATTGCATGTGCAAACTGCTTCGTAGGAAGCTCGACGAAGCGCCTCAACGTATGCGCCGATAAGCTTTAATTTGCGCCAACACAAACCGCCGTTGCGCGCGCTTTGCTCGCTATCAAACGCTGCCATTAGAGGACATTGACGAGAGGAAAGAACGCGCGCGCGCTCGCTCGTTTGTATGCGGGAAGAAAGTCGGCGAGCACCTGAAGGAATGCAATGATTACCTCGGAGTAATAGGCGGTCTTGATGAATGTACGGCCGCTTGTTTTTATCCAATATAATGGGTGGATATGCCGCGGTAGCTGCGTCGGTGAGCGAACGCGCATATACATATATATATATATATATATATATATATATGTTGTGGTCGGTAACGTTTGTGTGTATGTACGTACACAGTATTAGCGATATACGCGAAAGGAAGATCGCTTCAACCGCGGCTAGTTGCGCATACTGTCCTCGTGGGAGAGATACCCCGCTTTCCCCCTCGAATACCACGATGTAACTTCCAGCATTCCAACTGGCGCACGTCTCACGACGGGTACGGCACTGGCGATTAATTGAGATGACATAGCCGCTTATTAGCATGGCGTTGCAATATGCGGTCGCTCTGCCCTACACGGCGAGTCAATATTCCTTTCGAATCCAATTACAACTCCAATTTCGAGACAGTTAACATCATTTTACCGTTAATTTGAATAACAAACACACTTTTTCTTCGTTTGTAGATTTGTTTTATCACAAAGAGAAAATAAATGAAAATAATGGACGTTAATCTTTACATAAAATACTGCATCTACAGTTGAATTTCTAACTTCTGATTGTTATTTTGTACAATTTCAGCCAACATGAGAATATAATTAATTTGTACACAGCACGAAACACACATACACACGGACAGAAAGATCGGTATACGTGTGAATTCTGCAAATGTTGTTACATTTGCGAGAAACACGCAGATTTATTTGAAAAAAATATAATGTTTAATTTTATAGCCATTATGGCGTAACGAATTGTTTATTGAATTACTCTCGTGGTTTGCAATTAGAATAATCAACGTAAATCCCGCTTTGGGAATATGCAAGGACAAATGTCATACCTATATTCAGGCATGTCCATGTATCTAGTTGCACAAGTTGAGAATACTTAACGAAATAATTACGTAGGAATATCTCATGGTCGTGAACAAACACACCTATTGTATTCCATTCTGTTATAATGAGCTTAGAAAAATCTACTTGACAAAGTTATCAAAAAGTGGTCCTCCAAAAATAATAAAAAGACATGAAAGTTTACGTCAGTTTTTAATTAAATGACAAAGTATAAAGTTTCAACGCTTCATTGTGTATTGGTAAATCCTGAAAAATAAATACACAATAATTGCTGTCACAAAAATATTCTATTAATAAATCAGATCCGGAGGAAGAGAGAGAGAGAGAGAGAGTGAGAATAATTATGGGCATTTGCGATGAAAGATAATAAAACATAAAATGACTTATCACAGGTGTGACGACCTCAATCGATGCAGCGCTCTGATGCTTGAATTCCAGAGAAAGTTAATCATAATACCTCAGGAAGAAGAGAAAGAAGAAAGAGAAGAGAGGAGAGAAGAGAGAGATATATATATACATATATATATATATATATATGTATGCTATATACGCACATATGCATTAAATGCTCACGCGGGGCCGCAGGTGCATGCGGCTATAAATGTCGCAGCTTCTGTGTGCGATGCGACGCGTTGAAACGTATTAATTTCAGCGGCGCAGCTCCCGAGTGACAAACGCTAATTTATCACACGTTGCCCTTTGCCAAGTGATTCGTTATGACCGGCGAAAATCTCGCGTTGCAATCGAGATCCGTTATCGAGGAACGAGGCGCAGGAAGTCGCGCTGATTCGCGCGTCTGTCACTTCCGTCTATAATATTTTTCACGAAGTTGTGTCGCATCAGCTTCTTGACGCGTGACGGATACGGAAAATTGCGCTTCAGTCGGCGCGATCGGAAGAAAGTGTCGCAAGAAATACCGAATGGTTTTTGCGTACATACATTTCGAGCGCCGAGCTGGCGTTCTCTGACGTGTTAAGTTATGTTGCTTTCTACGTCGTTTTTCGTACATTTCTATTAGTTTTCCATGCCTGTAACTGACGTTTGACGTGTGTGAGAATGACCGTGTAAATGATTTTACACGATTATTAAATTTCTTATTATGAAATGTGGATACAGACTTTTCGCTTATTGTTATCGAAGGTATTTCTCATTAAGACAACAATACGTTGTCTCAACATGAGGTACTCGTTATTGTCTTACGCAACAAACGAAAGAGAGAGAGAGAGAGAGCACAGGAATATCATATAATTTTTCTCTACTTGTGTGTCTTATATCTTCTAAAGCAACTTCAAAATGCGAACAAATGAAACGTAAATAGTAACGTTTCTCTTTATTTCGCCGGAAGAAACTTCAGAAATTCCAGAAATGTGGAAACGTATGCGAGAAAGCTTCTTGAGAACGCTGCCGTGCAATATGCGAGGCAAACATTGGTTTCACATCCCAAGCAACGTACATATCTCCGTTAACGTATACATATATTTATGTCTGATATGTTTCGGACAATGCTCTTCGTGGAATGTATCCATCCTTTCGCGTGTATGCGACCGATGTGCGTTTATACGTGTTACCGATGAGAGAAAGAGATATGTGTATATATATATGTAGGATATATTCGCTCTCCGAGAGAAATTTATACAAAGATACGCATCGTAGTCGTTTTATCCTCCGCGCGATCGATGAAGTTTATTTTACCGACATCACGTTACACACTCGCGCGCATTAATCCATCTCGATTCACGGTGCGTGCATCGATGCTTTTAGCAGATACCGATCGGCGAGAAAGCCGCGCGCGATTCCTCGCGAAGAAACATTTCGCGCCACACGGGAGAAACGCCCGTCCATGACGACCTGAAATACGAGCCGCGCCATTTAATCGATTCGGCACATTAGCGGTACATGGTTCCGCAGCCGCTATTAAATCAGTCGAGCGAAGAGAACGAACGCGCACGATTTTCATCGATTACTGGAATTTCCGTTCGTACCGTCCCGAAGCTCCTCCGGTCGTGAGCGATTTCCCGTCGTAGTGAGCAAGGATTGCGGAAAATCGGCGGCTGACCTGGTGCACGGCCAAGCCCAGATGCAGTTTAGAAAGGCGAGTGATTCCTACAAGCAAAAGTGACCCCACCTCGCCGTTCACTTTTCACGAGGAAGCCGATTCCCTCGACTTGTGCACTTTTTCTTGAACTCTCGTCGTGTCTCTCTCGACCGCGCCGCCGAGCCGATTTTACTTTTTCAAGCAAAAAATCTCAAATTTTTATGAGCCGTTTCCAGCCGTCTCCACGGCTCTTTGCATTGAATTTTTCATCTGTATTTTTCTCGTTATATTCTCGTTATGTAATAAAAATAAGAGAGAAATATTATATTTAGTTGAAGAACATATTATTATGGGCTACCCCCGCGGGCTACTCCCAACATTTTGATATAAAATCGCACTGCTAAAAACTTTGATGCTCGGAAACTCAAAGAGCAGTTTTTCTATGAAAAACATACGTGTAACATTTTTAAAACGAAAAGTATGTACAATAATTATTTTTCTGCTAAAAATTTTACATTTGTTACAGAACCGTAGATAGGTATATGGGTGTGTGTGTGCAGAAATATCGATAAAATTCATTCCTTTGTTGAGTTGTTTTCGAGATCCGCAGTGAACCGTAGATTAATTAAAAATGAATCCAACGGCTTTCAGCGATTAACAACGTCTCTTTTATTTCGCAGATTCGCCATCCAGC
This sequence comes from Pseudomyrmex cubaensis, assembly GCA_014825685.1. NCBI lineage: Eukaryota > Metazoa > Arthropoda > Insecta > Hymenoptera > Formicidae > Pseudomyrmex > Pseudomyrmex cubaensis. Next base: position 57,103 of record QVOA01012406.1, on the reverse strand, counting down.
CGGTGACAATGGATGTGGAAACCGGGGCCATTTTGGCCCTGCAGATATTGGCTTTGTGCTCGATAGTTGCGGCCCTTTTAGCCTACCTGATGCGACAATCCAGGAATGCCGCAGACGAGTATGAGTCGCGTAACAAACGTCACGTACTCGTTACCAGCTGTGATACATGCGTAGGCCTGCAGATCGCCCTTGCACTCTACGAGGCCGGTTACAAGGTAATAATGGCCGCGTGGCTGCGCTATAAATTACCTGCGGCATTAACTTCGTCATGCATAATACGCGTACGCCCGATTATGCCAACGACCAATGTATTCCTCTCTTTGGTGGAATATTCAAAATCAAGCGAGAACCCGAAGCCGTTCGCGCGACAAATGCGAAGGTTGCGCGAAGTAACGGCTCGCCGTTTTATTGCGTGGGAACTGCGCTCAATTTTTTTTCTCTAGCTATGCACGTAAGTACCGCGTATATGGGAAACAAGCAATCATCAACAAGCAGTATAATATATCGTAGTCAAGTAGATACTCGTTTTTCCTGCAACTCGAACAAGTTAATGTTCAACTGGGTCGAAGCGATTATTTTGACGGCCTGTTAATCATCCGAAAGGTATGCATTTTTTTTGCGAGCTTCTTGCATTTGTGTCAGCCAAGCAAAGAAAATATCGATCTTCATTTTCTTTTCATACGCGAAACAAGAAACTGGATTAGTTTTGCGAACAGCGGTACAGCACTGGACAATGTCGGTGTTAAAATGGATAAACGTCAGTCTCTCCTCGTTTACTCTTTCTGCGGTTTTGCGAGTCCCGCAGCTAAAGTTAAGCGGTGCCGTGCGACGCGACGACAACCGTTGAAACGCAATATCCCGCGACCTTATGTCAGAATCCCTATTATCCCTTCGAGCGTGCAACATATTTCAGATTGTCGGAGTCCGGGCTCCAAATTAGTTTCCTCGTGTCAAGAGAGCGGAACATCGGTGAGCCCTTAAATCAGTCCTGCCGACAGTCTCTCGACAGGTATTCACGTATCCGTCGAGTATATCGTGTCACCGCTCGAGAGCCGTTTCATCCAAAGATTGCCAATGGAAGAGACTTGCCGAAGTCAGATTCCGCGCGAGTAATAACTCACGTCTTATATGAAAGCTCTGACTTCGGATATATATATATATATAGCGATATTATAGCTTCTATTAGTTCTTTTGAAGAATGACAGTAACACATGTAGAATCCGTCTCCCACGTACGGTCCATCTGTTCGGAAATGTTCGTTCAACTCGACTTCGTCGATTTTTTAAGTTTCAGTAATAAAACTAGTTTTTTTATCACCTTTCGCGTTGCGAAATGTCACGTTGAATTTGTTAATTAGCAGCTTGCCGTCAATCCGTTTACGTCAATCGTATGTGTGATAGGTAATCTCTCTTTAGCGTTTTAATTAGAATTGCACGGTAAAATTTTCATGGTGTACAAAGGTAAAATTAATAGAGGTCATTCGCTTACGGAGCATTTCAATTGCGGCTTGATTATTGTTCCGTGTGTTAGAAATGCGAGAGCTGTGGATTACCGATTATCTTTTGTGTAGAACAGCCCACGTCAAAGAGGATCGTTGCTGCTTTATACGTGGAAGCGGTTAAACGGTTTTTAATTGACTTCTCTCTTCTTCTCTCCTTTCTCTCTCTCTTTCTCTCTCAACAACTCTTTGATAACACAGCTATAATAACTCAAAGAGACAAAAAACTGAACATTGTAGATATTATAGGTAAAAACTATTATCTAAAATACAAAACTTTTAAGATAGCGTAGTTTAAAAAAATTCTGCCGTAAAATTTCGAGATCAAAAATAAATTGTAGAGAGAACGTTGAAAAAAATGGAAGCTTTTTCTCTTATTTAAGATCCAGTTCATTGATCGAGAACTAGTCCATGTGTCATTTAACACGATGTATCAGCGTCAAAGCACAACGCGATATTGAGCGGTGTCGATATGGTGTGTAATGGACTAGCACGTGGGTTCGCGGTGAGTGGCGGCGGGCTTTCAAAACATACCGTAACGTCGTTTCCTCCTGCGACAGGTGTTCGCAGGTTTGTTGGACCCGGCAGGCGGTTCGCCGTCGGTGAAAATCCTCAAGGCGGTCGAGCTGGAACGGCTGAAGGAGGTCGAGGCCGGAGGTGCGAGCGACGACGATCCTCAACAGACGGAAGGTGGACGTGCTCGCGGCCAAATCGTGCCATTGGAGCTAGACCCGACGAGGGAGGACAGTTTGCACGCTTGTTTGGATGCTGTCAGGGCGAAACTTCCGGCCGGCGAGGATGGCAAGACAATTTATTCACTCTCTATCCCGGTTTCTTCGGTTAACCGTTGAGCCAAGTTTAGCCAAAAGATAACCGCGTCTTCCTAAAGAACGTAGAATACTGACCTCGCACAAGATAAACATTAAACTATAAGGATAGCTAACTTTCAATGAAAGAGAAGTGAAACTAGATATAGATGTTAATACAAGATTGAAATTTTCATAGAAATTAGGATTTAATACATATATTTTGAATTTTTTTTTATATTTCGATTAATCATTAAAAATCTATTGATATTGAGACAATAAAAAAAAATTGATTTTAAAATTTCTATTTATCTCTCGGAATATGTAAATCGATGAAAGCACAGAAAATTTTGGTATGTTTAAACGGGAGGATAGATCGGAAAGAAATTTCGCAAAGTTCCAGTATCATTTACAATTAGACGTTACTTCTTCGAAAAGGATTTCCTAAACTACCGCGTTCTGTCAAAGAAATATTAGTCACTGTCGGATTGCTACGTAAAGGCTATGTAAATGATTCCTTTACGCATGAGCGGCGTAGAAAGTGCACCGCCTATGTAAACAATGCTTTTAATAGCTATGCTTTCTCTGACGTTGTTATGCTGTAGTTTATAATTACTTCCTTCATGTTACGCTGCTGGCACGTTATATATCAAAGCTATTCTGGCATTAAAGTCATCTCCCTCAAATAATAATTTGTACTCTTTTGTTGAAAGTATTTAGTTGTGAAATAACGCAACGTGTGTTATTGTAGGTGTATGTTCTTGAATAATTGCAATAATTTTCCAGTTATAAACAATTTGCAAATTTCCATAAAATTCAATTATACGCTTTTATAACGCAGTTTTGTCAGTGCTATTGTTTGTTATTCGCGAGAAACGAAAACGGTAATGCGAACACCGAGGAATTTATATCTTACTTTCGATAAAAATTTCATGTGAAACCGAATGATGTTTTAGATGCGGAATCAATGCCGCGCTTTTATAATAATTTCGTCAGGTTAATATTCGATGAAGTGACTCAAGGTTTTATTGATGTCGACATGAGTAAATGTTGGCGAAACCATCGTGCGTTCGGCAAAAGTATATGTAAATAAAATTTCGTGATAAATATTTGCAAAAATATACACACAAGTGCGTTATATAATATTTATATAAATACTTCAATAATTTTTGCGTTTTCACTTTTTTTTTCAACGATTGCAGCGCAAAAGCTGCACTAAATGAATATTTGTGCTCGCACGAAGACCTGTCATATAATATATCATGCGTGGTATTCCTGCGCGGCACAATGGAAGTTTGCATAATGGGAAAACACGAAGAAGCAACATACTTCCACATCACACAGAATAAATAAGCGTAAATGTCACATTTGTAGATTTCCGCTATTCGTTATGTCCGGGCGAGCTGTCAGGCGAAAATAAAAAGGAGGCATCGAGTATATTAATGCAATGCTGGCTAGAATTACATTTTTCATTTTATAAATTACATTTCCGATTGAAGACGCATATAACTTTAAAAACGTTCGATATCTCGCGCGCGCGTTGAAAGGCGTAATTACTGCGATATCTCGCGCATTATTTGTTCGCGCAATTGCCCGCTATTTCGCTGTACACAACGTTCTCATTAGGACGCGAAATCAATACTAGAGCGCGGAATCCCGAGTTTCGATAAAATAAACTTTCATTCTACCACTTTTCTTCGCCCACGAAGACGATCGTTCTAAGTACGTTCAAGTGCTGAACTTTACTCAATTGCAGGTCTTTGGGCAGTCGTGCACACTGGCGGCTTGGTCTTGCCGGGCGTTATAGAGAAACAATCCAGTTCAATGTGGGAATCCATGTTACGTCATAATCTGGTAGCTCCGCTGAGAACAGCCAGAGTATTCATCCCTCTTTTGCGCATCAAGAGAGGTTTGTTGGACGTAGCAACATTTTAAAGACATTTGCTTAAAGACACTATCATTTGCTTAATCCATTCACGTAGAAGAAGAGAATTTTCGAATAAATTAAGACAAAGTTTCATCGAATATTATTGTAACTTTAAATTGTGTTAATATTGTTTTCTTATAAAAGTGATACTTTTTCCTTTATAAAATATTCAGCAATTTAGAGATTATCAAAACAAAATTATCCGGATTTATAAAATAGACCAAAAGTAGGTTTTTCGAACGTTAATGAGAAGTTCGCTTGCTTTTCAAGAAAGCGAGTGCCTTTGAATGCTGCGGTAACGGCACGTTTGTGACTTTGCACAAAGTAAAGCATTCGACGCGGCAGCGGCGGCGGCCGATTATTAACCGGCAGCAAAATCGTACTTATTCTTTAAGCGGCTTATATTGAAAATCTCTGTTCTCAAGGCCGCATCATACTTTTGGGCGACTCCGAGACGAACAGCAAAACGAGCTCCGGACTGGTGGCGTTCAGCGCGTCCCGCAGAGCTGTGGAAGGTGCTGCCGAGGCGTTAAAAAGCGAATTACATTCCTCAGGCGTCGACGTCGTACTTCTCAAACCACCACCCGTGAATCCCCTCGTTCTTTATGCATCGCCCGTTCTGAAGACGTAAGACCCTGCCAAGTATCAGTTTATGACGGCTTGTGTTTCCACGGGCTAACAAAGACGTTAAGTCGACTACAAGCAGTCAGGCGTCGCGCCCGAAACTACTGCTGAAAGTTTTGCGAGCCGCTTCACGGTTTCGCAATTCTCTCTCTCTCTCTCTTTCTCTCGCAATGCATTTCTTAACTAATATTAATTTCAATTTCAGAAATTAGGTCGTTATTTTGAAGACGGTATCTAAGAAAATTGTTCTTTAATTGCATTTATTCTTGGAAGAATAAAAAGCAAGAAAAAATAGAATATTATTTGTATTGTCCGATTTTGATAGATGAAAAAAAATGTAATTTAACGTAATTCAAAGGATTAAACAAGCAATTGCGTCAGAAAGAACCTTCATATCTCTCCTTATCTATATCTACTATGTCGATAATCATCATTGCTTTCGGAAGTCTCGGTTTATGAGCAGTGCTTAATTATTTGCAGAGCCGACGTGGAGTCGGGCGTAACAGCCACGGAAGCGACGTGGACCGCTCCGCTATCGATTCACTCTATACAGAACGCTCTGATTCCTGCGATTACGACGTCGTGTCCTCCGAGCGTCTACGATATGTCCGTCAAGCCGAGGATCTTCTGTCGATAATCTCGTTGCCGGGAGATTACAAGATGCAATAACACATCGCGAACTCCTCAAGTCGATACGACGGTGTGGCGCAGTACACGTTTTGAAACAATGGCGCGTGGAGAATGTATTACACGTGCATGTCTTTCCGCGGCATCATTTGCGCTGACACGTCATTTTACGTGCCCTACGGCGCCACAAGCGGGATTCTTTTCTCGTTTCACGATGGGCAATATGCATTCTGCGTATACGAATGTTGTCATTCTCACACGACGCTGCTTATGTTCCAAGCAGTATCAATTTTGAATTCTCACTTTTTATTTTCCATGTTCCGCATCGCATCTGCCGCGCCACATCGCGCGTCAATTCGAGGAGATGTTTTAACAAAACAGCCAGTAATCTTTTATCGCAAGTAAAATGTGTGTTCGCACAACGACATTTTATGCGAGAAGTTATGTTTATATAATAAATCTGTAAAGCTTGTTCAAATACATATACATTTATCGTTGCGCGTGAATAATTAAAAATATATATATGATACTAATATATAATTTATGGTACTAAACTAAAAAGAATAACACGTGTATAATATATTTCCTCGGCTATTGCATGTAACATCGATAACATTTATGTATATATATACTTATCAAAATGTGTATAAAATATATAATATAGATACTTTTACAGCAATATGTAATTTTTCAATCACCCGTTGTACTCTCCACGAGGAAAATTCAAAATGTGGTCGTAATTAATGCTCTTTAGTTTTAAACAGTTTTAGCACGCTTTTAGTAAAACTTACCAATTTTCCGCAAGAAAATTGTGTAGTCGGTAAATGCGAGTTGCTGCTTAACTCAAAATTACGTTTGTATGGTTAAGCTGCAGTCACCTATAACTCCCGACTGCAGCACTTAACAAATTTCGGGCGTGCATGTACAGTTTATGTAGACGTAGAAAATGCGTTTGTGAAAGATACATATATTCGTACGTGTACACAACCCTTTTCCTAACTAATTGTATTTTTTTATAATTATAAATATAATAAGAATATTGTAATAATAAATATAATAAGAATATGCACTCGACACTTTATTATTTTCGACAAATATGATTTTCGATTTTTTAATTACCTATCACTGTAAAATAAATTTTATAAAGCCAATTGAAGAATTGAATTATTCAATTAATAAATTACTAATTAAATTATCCTTTTTAAACTAAATATTATTTTTATCCACGCTGTGTTTTGCAAATGTTAGCTGATTACAATCTGTCCTATACAGTTATAATTATTTTGTTCGCGATAGTACAGAACTGATAGATAATTAGAAGCTGCGTATGTATTACCTTTCGCGCGAGTTGTAGTTGTAGTTTCCATCACGGGAGATTCACGGATAACTCGGCAGACTGCGTTGTGAATAATTAATTTGTATGTAACTTGATGCGCAATGTGAATAATAAAATTTCGAAGTAAGATTAACGCGGCGCATAATGCTCTATGCATATACATTAGATGTAAGTATAATATCGCGCGGTCGTGGTGACTGCAGCGCTGGAAATTAACTGATCTGTCAGTCGCTCTCGAGTTTCGCGCGCTGGGTTGGGAAAGCGACGGCATTGGAAAATCGCGCGCGGGACAAGAACGGACTGCTGGTTAATCGAAAAATTCGCTTTCTCCGTGAGAACAAAAATCCGCCGCTCTATAATCTACGACCGCGATTGCGTTACTTTTACGACAGGTAAAAGAAAAACGTTAATTGGAAACTATTTCGGCAATTGACGCACGTAATGAGTAATTTCGCAAAATGTCGTCAATTGCGCACTTAGAAGCATCAAAAAGTGTTTGTAACACTTGGAATTCGCTAGAATACAGTCATTGAATCACAGAAATTGCTTCCAGACTGATAAAGATGCTTGAAAAATCATTACTTTGATGAAAGTAATGATATAAAGCTGTTAATCATGTTGTGTTAGAGCAGATGTTTGACATACAATCTTCATTGATAGATTGCTATTCTATCAATGTGCTACGTGTATCACGAAAATGCACATCGCGCGGAAACGCAATAAATTCTCAATAAACAACATTATATCGCATCAGTATTTGGCTACCGTAATAACTTCTGACGCGCATTTGCTTTTGTAACTGATTTTCACTTAATGGATAATTTCAACTTTTAAAGTCTAATCCTGGTAAATCCAACGGGAACGCCAGTGTTAAAAACGCTGTGAAAATCTTACATTTATTATTTCCGAGCCATTACTTTCTCGGTTGCTAAAGCGCGACGCCAATTCGTGACTGGCAGTGACAAAGTTTGGGGTCGTACCGCGTCGTTGTTTCGAAGAATTATTATCATTTCTACGACCCGACTCGGTCACACTTCTCTCGCTGCGCGGTATCAAGACCGACCGCAAGGTATGACACGAATTAATGGCTAAAAGGGTGCGTTTTTTGCTCACTCTCCGGGATGGTCGTTCCTATAAAGCGATCTCGTTTCTTCGGTCGTCGGAGCAGTCCATTGGTGGTTTCCGTAAAGGAAGAAACATGGTCTTTGTAAAGGTAAACTAAAGTCGATAGCACAGTATTCGATACCGTAAGTCGATACGCCGAAGAGCACGAGTGTAGTATTGTTATTAAAGCCGCTCTGACGTAACGGAAATTCGTGTAGGTAATGAGTAGGTCAATATGTGCACGTCGTTTATAATTATACGTAGTATCCTGTGAGTGAAATAGTGAAAGATGTGTTGCATCTTTTTTTTTGTGGGAGCGTTCCGTGATATAATAATCACGTATCTCGCATTACCGCAGCGAAAGTATTACCATGGGAAACGTTATACAATACGCGAGAGAGAGAGTAGCTCCCGCGCGAAATAATTTTTATTCTATCGTCGTACGTTAAAAATGGAAGTGTGTTTATAGACACATCTTCTTTCGTATTTCATTTCGCGAATTAAATATAACAGCGAGAGAGGGAGAAAGAAAGAGAGAAAGAGAAGAACCGGAAGACCATATTAAAACTGATACGATCAATGGAAAAATTAATATCTCGCGATATTAGATAAAAGGCGAACTGGGAAAAACGTTTTATATCTCAATCTGATAAAATTATGCTAAAAGCTACTAACGTCAAATAGCCGGGAACTTCGTGAATGGTACATTTTATAGTGAACGGTTACTTTATCACCAGCGGATCTGACGCTCTCTCTTTGATATCCAATTTGCGGGAAGTGGACGGATATTAACCTTTCATGATCCGGTCAGGCAAAGAACTACACATATAATGTGAAGAATAACACCGGAGGGTTCTCAGCACTTTTACCTGGCCGCGGGCGACGATGCGGATCCTGTGCCGTTGGTCTCTGTCCGATGGGCGATCGATCCAATTTCAAGTTTCGTACGATCCCGTTGGGTGAAGGGCGGACCGCCGCAGAGCTTCCATAAAACGAATCGCCGGAGCCACGCCGCGCCGCGCCGAACAAAGTATCACACAGTCGTGGCCGTAAAGTACGAGTGCGGCGTGTTTCGGAGGTCTTTATGTGGGCGGTAAAAGCGTCTCGGCAAGTCCGTTCTGGCGCACATATTCCGACCGAAAGAATAATGGCGAGCTTTTTTTTATCCCCGACAATTTTCTATTACACGCCGCGGCAGCGATGAAAATGAATTCCGCCAACCACCCTCTCACGACACCCTGGTTTCTTTCGATTAGATTTAAGGGATTAACTTTTCCAATTATTCGCGGCCACCAATTTACCTTTAACAGCGAACGGTACTTCACACGAGCGGAGTTGTCGCTTACACGACGACGACTCGAATGTCCTTCCTCGTTTTGCAGGAATTGATTGTCTGCGTCGTCTTCGTCGCTGTCGCTGTTAAGGGCTTTCCCAGAATGTACAAGGAAGACACGGCGGTGGGTGAGTGTCTCTCGCTTAATTCATGAAATCGGTTACTCGAGCGGGTAATTGCGCGTTGAGAAATTCCCGCGCAATTATTCTCGGACTTCGTAATTTAAAAACAAAGTAGCTTAAATATATAAGTACCGCTCGGTATTTAAAACCTTATTTGACAAATTTGATAATGTAACTGTTTTCGTGAGAAATTTTTAAAAATTGAAGATAACGATGAGGAGTCGACGATCGCTGACGATATAGAACGGAACGGACACGGCGAAGGTCATAGTCATGCGTACTCGTATCATCATTTTTCCGGACCGGTGTTCGGTCATCACGAGGAGATATCATGGAAAGATAAGCACGGTCATCATCATCACGACTACAAAGCCCATCCCAAATACAAGTATGCATATGGCGTGGACGATCATCACACCAAGGACCATCATGGACAGAAAGAGCACCGTGATGGTGCGTATATAGCAATATTACATCGATATTAAGTATTAGAATAACATCTCCAGTCTTTTCGTCGTTACATAAATATAGTTTTTGTTGTGGGAGTGTAAATATTGTACCTACAATATTTTACATTTTTGTGGTTTTACAGTAAATTTAAAAAAATTTTTGCAACGTCTTTCTATAGTTTTTTAAATATTTTGTTTTTGTTTGAAAATGAAGAAAAATGATGTTGGAAATAATTAGTTGAAAATATTGATTCAAGAAATGAATTTCTTCATTCCGCTGTTACAAACCTATGCATCAATTTTTCTTTTATGACACCGAAGATTCAATAAAGTATCGACTCAGCAAACTCAGATGTATCGCACTGATCCAGCGACCGAGCGCAACTTGATCTCGCGCTCTTAATTAGAATCTTGAAGTAATTGGACACCTGGTCTTGCTCTTAATTAGAAGTAGGAAGGAACAAGCTCGTTTCTTGTTCGGTCTTGCGGCCTGTTGAGTACATCCGCCACTTTTCTGGCGCGCTCCGCAAAAACGCGAAGACCCCTTCGCGGTCGCTCGTATTCGCCTGTTGAATTTAATTGTGAGTAATACGAAGAGAGGGGGATGAAGAGTTTATTACGCTTACGTTGGAAAGCTCTGTGGCAAAGCCGGCGGCGAATGAAATGCACGGAGCTTACAGAGCGAGGCTATCCCGATACGCGCAGTATATCTGGAAAACGTGTAAACGTCTGCGCGAACGCGAATTTAATTAAAACGTATAGATACACAAGTTTCTATTATATCTTCATTCGGTGCAAATACCGGTCCTGCGTTCCGCATAAGAAACTATCATTTAGTCGATACAGTAAAAGCAGACCAGATTGCTTTGACGTCCTCAAAACCGCCAAATGAATTATGCAAGCAAATTTTAAAGTTTTCTGGTGTCACAAAATCATTAATTAAATTTTAATTAATCAACTAATCTATTTGCAAAGTCATTGAGTATGTACTCAAACTTTATCTTAAATTTATTCTCTGCTTGTTATATGAACTTTAGGTAAACATGTTGAAGGCGAATATCACGTTCATGAACCTGGCGGCAATGTGAGAAGCGTAAAATATCATGCCGATCCGCACAGTGGATTTTATGCTGAGGTTCATAATTATGGCGGAAACGATCATTCGGGTGGCTCGCATGGTCGATAAGCGAAGTACACGAAAATTGATACTGATAGACGATACTGATACTGATAGATAATTGATAGACGACTAACGAAGAAACCAAAGGTGCCTGAAAAGAAATATCATCAAGAGTGCCTGCATCTTGTACAAATCTGATCGTAGCCATTCTACCTGTCAAATATTTATTTCTATGTAACATACATAATTAATTAATAAATGATAAAAATGGGAGAAATATTGTATTGCCACAAAATAGTATTAAATACAATATGTATAGTAAATTAGTTAAAAAAAACAAATATTTTCTTTTTAATGCCCACTTCTCTCTCTTTCAACAGCAAATCTTCACATAAATTATCTAAAAATTGTGATATTAAAAAGAGCAATTTAAAATGCAACTAAAATTATACACGAATAAAAAAAAGCTTAATTTTTCAAGGTTACGCTACCACTATGGAAACATTAATATTTTTAATTTTAAAAAATAGTTTCTCTCTCGCGGAATTTTCTCTCTCGGTTTTACCGCAGTCATGTGATTCCGTTTCATCAAAATGAGCGGGACTGCTTGCTCGGTTTCTGCTGACCGAATGCAGCACGATTTGGCCGATCGCTCTCATCAGCACGCCGCAACATGTTTTTATCCAATCACGTTTCCTTCCCGCGCGCGCGCTCACCAATCTCTCGAGTCAGCAACGCGACGAACCGTGGTCTGGGTCCCCCTGCCGTGCTGCCGAAAAGCGGAGGAGGAAGCGCAAAATTCGCCGCGACACACGACTAAAGAAACGACGGAAGTCCGAAATTCCGTTCGTGGAACAATTCGCGCGCGGCGAACGGAATTGCCGGTTCTATAAGGAGATCGGTTGGTCATTGTGTTACCGAGCGGGACCATGCCAATTTTGTTGCCAATTTCGTCGCCAATTTCGTTGCCCATTCCGTCCCCGGTCTCTAACGCGGATAATCGCATCGCGGAAACGCTTCGACAATTTCTATTAAGTTCTCTTAGCGGAGAGTTCAGTTGTGTATATCTCCAGGCAGCATGTATCTCCGTCGAGATGGAAACGTTGAATTTCCTACGACCGGTCAGAACCTAGAACTATGTGAAACAACGTTTCCAAGTTTGTAATCTCTTTTTGTTAAGTTTATCTTCCGCAGTTTCAACTAATAACCCGCTGATTTGTTATTACAGCTGTGTTATCGGCGTGATAACAAAAAAAAAGTTAACAAACACTTTCCTCGAGTTTCCAGCTCATAAATCTTCTCATAATTCAGCACCGCAAAATTAACGTTAGCGCCAACGCTTCGTACAAAAACTACTTTCTATGATTCAACGGCGAGAAGACGGGACTTATTCTCTCACTTTTATCAAACACATAAACGGTTGTGTTGCGTACCGCGCGCAAAACAAACTATTTCAGAGCGCGTCGTTTATATAAGCGACCGCAAAGAAGTAAATTTCGACAGACAAGCTTACGCAATTCAAAGGGATTAGCCGTCTAACAATCCAATTTGAATATTAAACGAGGGTAATAGTGGCAATTCACTTTGCTGCTTGACAAATCAAAACCAGCACAAACGGCATGGGGAGAAGCGTAGGTCGGACATCATTAATGCATCATACATGCACGCACATGCACGACGCAACGTTTACGAATGCGCGCGCGTTGCAGCGGGGCGCAGCGCGGATCGATACGGTCGTTACGAAAGCAAATGGACGGATTACGAGTTGACTGCGTGAAACACACACAACCTCTCTTTCTCAGAGCAGAGTAGCTCCGAGGTAGCTTCTGGAATAGCTCCGGTTTGTTCCAGACCCTAGTCGATGCAACGTAGTCCCGCGGGAGTTTCCCCATGAGAAAGACTCGGAACTGTCGCGGAAATGACGACGGTGCACTTAGCGAATCGAGTAAATTATGTTGTGCTCGTTTGATTATTTCGGAAGCAAATACAGGAAATCGAAGCTCGATTTCGCAGCGCAACTGCTTTCGATCGAAATGTTCCCTTTGTTTGTGCACGTTGTTTGTCACAAACGAAACGTCCAGCCTCCCCCCCGTGGGGTATCAAAAGCTTGATTTTATTCGTCGCATTGGATATGTCTGGTGCCACACGTTAATTATCTTGTCCTTCTGATGGCTGGCTGCGCGGAGTTTATGGACACGAGAAGGTTAAATCTCTGATATCAAGCGTATCGGAGCTTGGATTTCATCAGCGTTACACGTGTAACGTATTTGTTGCATAAATAGGTATTGTGATGCCCGTCGCGTCACAATATGAGTATGACGTCGCAACACACTTTCCGATAATAAAGCCTGTTTATACTGCGATATCAAGTATCATAAAAGTATTCTATTTTAAATCCCATAATTCCCGGTCTCTCTAAATTATTATATACAAGTCAGACACAGCGTCATAAAACAATTCAGATTTTTTCAACAAATAAAAACTGAATACACAAAAAAAAACGTTAAAAAGTTACTTTTCTTCGCGCGTCAAGTGGTCCATCGTCGTATTCAAATATTGCCGCTATGTTCTGTGTACATGTGTGCGTGTACGTGTGAGTTCCGCTACGATCCCCAATAAAAGTCGAGCGTCCGAGGCTTTTGGGAAAAAGTCTTCCGTGACGCAATCGATGGAGCGAAATCGATTGTTGCTTCAGCGGGACGGGGATCTACATGCGTCCACTATAACGGCATTTCATCGCAGGAGTGTTCAATCTTATGCATAGGAAAGCGATTGGTTCGCGTTCGTGTTTTTTGTCACTCACAGGGACCGTTCTATACGTCTGCTAAATAACGGTGGCGAAATTTCCGCGGCAAAAATGTACGCTTTCGTGCGCTATATAAACTTCCATCGACACCGACAAGCGTATCATTCACGTTTAGGAATCATAGAACATCGGAAATATGGCCGCAAAGGTTCGTATATGAAATTCTGCATTTTTCACTCGCACACTCATCTGGTTTTACTTTTTAATTAGATTACATCGATCCGACTACATCTGACTGTTTAATAATTAAAAGAATAACGAATATTGCAATTGTTTACTATAAACTATTGTTTACTATAAACACAACATAAATTTTTTATGTGTTTTTCTGTGTTTTTCTGGTATAAGTTTTCTCTCAAATCACGGTAAACTTGTTTATCAATTTGCTCATAAAAAAAAGTTTTTATTTATAGCCAATTGAAAAAAAAAAAACAGTTTTATTCAAACTACTGAATTAAATTAAAAGAGCTATTTCATATTTTGAAACTTTTCTAACTGTTTCTATAGAGAAATACGTGGATGTTTTTATATAATTTTTCTAGTAATATCAATGTTTACTCGAGCTATTACTAGCACGCTTTTTAGTTTTTCAAGAAATTTAAGATAAATATTCTCAACGCAGTGACACTTGTTTGTCATCATACAATTTGCTCATAATTCATGAAGAAAAAGCTTCTTATAGTTATGAAGAAACGCTTCTGTTTAAAATACTTCTGATGCTCCGCATGAGATTCTATGTAAATGGCAACAATTTGTCGGCAGCTTGTTCTGCCATTGGCTGTATTGGCCTTCGTAGCTATCCAAAGTGGATTGGCAAGGCACGCTCATAGTTTCGTTCACTTTCACGGACCGGTCGAAGGGCCCGGACACGAAGTAGTTGTCCACGATAAGCATGGCCATCATCATGTAGACTACGTTGCGCATCCCAAATACGAGTTCTCGTATGGCGTCGAAGATCATCACACTGGCGATTACCACGGGCAAAAAGAACACAGAGACGGTAAGCACTAATTATGTTATTTTACACAAAATTGCAAATAGCGAAATGTTAATAAAATATTATTTAAACAGTATTAAAAGTATCATTAAGAAAAACTTGAATGTTATATTGTTTAATTTATAAGATTATTTGTATTGATATAAGTTGATTAAAATTTGTATGTAAAACTATGTGGAGAGTTAAAGAAACTTTTTCAAATGTCTTTGCAAAAATTTATACAAAAGTTGTCTGATAAATCTTTATAAAACGTATTCGAACAGCTTTAAACAACAATAACTGAACCGCGTTCAACTTTCATCGATATGGATTTTATGTCTTTTACATTTTTGCATTTAACGATATCTGATGGCAATGTCATAATTAAAAGCTAAAGGTTTGTAAATGATGGAGTTAAATATTACACAATAGTACGCTTTAGAGAGTGTGCCTCTCCATTTTAATTAAATATCGCGGCAGTCATATTGACGTAGGTAACATAATATGTAGGCGTGGCGCGTACATTACCGCCACGATATCAATGACGTATCCGCATTTAATTTTGAACAATCAATACACGTGTATACCAGCGGTCGCGCTGTAATGTTGTTGTAACAACATGGTAATGTTGCGCCGATTTCCGTTTCCCGCAGGGAATAAGGTAGTAGGCGAGTACACCATCAAGGAACCAGGCGGCAACATCAGGACCGTGACTTACCACGCTGATCCTCACGGAGGATTTTTTGCTCACGTTCATAACGCCGGCGGTAATAACCATCACGGTGGTACATATGGCGGTTATGGGCACCACTAAAGGCATCAAGAAACCCCCAAGTATGATATATGACAATAAAACGCTTAGCCATAATTTGTTTTTGTCTCCTGTTATAATTGTTGAATAAAATAAATAGTTGCCAATTTTTCAAGTTAACAGCACGTTTTGTCTTCTGTGTTTTGTCTTCAAACCCTGTCTCTCCCTGTCTCTCCGTGTCTCTCCGTATCTCTCCCTATCTCTCCCTGTCTCTCCCTGTCTCTCCCGGTCTCTCCCTGTCTCTCCCTATCTCAAAACACACGGAGAGACACGGAGAGACACGGAGAGACACGGAGAGACAGGGAGAGACAGAAAGAGACACGGAGAGACCTTTCCCTGTCTCTCCCTGTCTCTCCCTGTCTCTCCAATATATAACGCCTTAACCAGCGGAAATAAAAAGTAGCGAAAGACTCGAATCATTTAAAAGAATGTTAAAAACATATGTTACAACAAATGTTTGTTAAATTGTATTTAAAATAGCTCAGAAAGCTAAATGAAGATCAATCAATCAATCAATCTTACCCCAACTAGAAACTTTTTACCGAGAACTTTTACAAAAAAAAAACGTTAAACTAAATCACAATTTTGAGAGTTTTTATTTGGTATAATTATAGTAAATTATAATTTGCCGTTTTTTGTTGCTAACACAGGTTATTACTATTTTGCTTGTACAATCTGGGAACGTTATTACTTTACGGAATAGCAGCGACAATTCGGAAGTGTAGGCAGACAAATAAATGGACAGATTGCGTGTATATAGGTCTATGAGCTCAATAAGCGAGCGAGGTGTTCTAAGCTTCGGTGAACACATTGGGTCACGTATTGGGACCAGCGCGATCACTATCGCACGAATAGACCAGCAGAAATTGAATTGCACTTGTGGATGCTGTAGGCGACATTGAATAGCGTGTAATTTTCTATTATCGCATTAAAAAGTACATACTAAAGAACCGATTCGAGAAATTTAAGAGATTTACGACTTTACTTTAAGAGAGTGACAACTTGAGAGCGGAGATTTTATTGCCTGTGGGGTGACGTCTTACTGTTTACATTAAATTAAAGCGAGCGTTCAGAGAAATAAGAGAAACTTTGAGAACGAAAACGGCTTTAATCTGTATTCACACGTTTGATGTATTAATCTTTAATACGAGATAATTCGCTAATTTCACTTCCGGCAAAATTTTCTGTGCAAACATCTAACAATATAATATGACTCTATATCTGAAGATCGAGTTAAGAGAGAATTTCTGAGAGAGACAATGAATTTAAATGCTTAATAAAATAACGGTAAATATTTATGCACGCGTAGACATATCTGAGACGCAATTTTAGCCGCTCGTTTGGCTAAGCTGCGATTATAAGGATGAAATTAAGACGGCACTCTCTTTGAGTCAGAAGAGACGCTGCACAGAGAGAAAGAGAGCATCGTTTCTCCGAGAAGGGCGAGCCGAGAGCTTAAATGACGAGAAAGCTATCATGGCGCGCGTAGCTGCTGCCTGGCGTCAGACAACGTATTAATTTTTCAAGGCACATCAGAGGTGCGCGAGCGAAAATAAATTAACCCGCTGCATGCACCATCAACTCTCAAAGGCAACTATTTCATATTGGACGTGTAAAATATGTACGACAGCTCTACACACAAAGTGTCTGAAAGAAAATTGATTTTCTTTTAAAGATGCGTCAAAGATTTCTTAATAAAAATCATTTGATACGACAATTTAAATGCTTGTTGACATTTAAATAATAATTAAGGTCAATACGAGCCTATATGCTGGATTTTCGAGAAATTATAAATTTATTTCCTAATTTCCCCAGGGAAGTTAGACGTAATTTTCACAATTTAGAAAGGTTAGAAAATAAATTTTTAATTGCTCGATCCAGCATATAAGCTTGTATTGACCTTAATTGTTAGTTTTATTATTTAATACAGTTTTCCGAAAAGTGCATCTAAAACACTTTCAAATTTTTAATATATACGTATACATATAAGTATTTAATTCAAGGTGTAATTTTGTTTAATTTATTATTTAAAAGACAAATGCACTGTAATATAATTAGCGTAAAAATATATTATCCGCCGAAATGCAATTCGATACTTTCGACCGGGTAATCCCGCCAACTCTGGTCGTAAATTTGCGCAAAAATCCGTACAGAAATAAATCACCGCAAATTCACGGCGTACTCTGTATATTACGCGAATAATCGTGATTGATCATACGAGAAGAAAACTCTGCAAGAGATGATATATGAAACAGGGAAACGTACGGCGCGCACGTGGTTTCAATGATTCCATTTATGTGAGCGATAATACATCCAGTCTCTTCCTGTATCGAGACTCTCTTGTTTCTCTTTCCTCTTCAATTTTTTTATACACAATTTACTGCTTTACGCGCTCGCGCGGCTGCGGTTACAAAAGCGGGCTGCGAAAGGGATAAATAAAAATTTTGCACGTTATTTCGACTCGCAGTAAAAAAAAAACCGATAATTTTCTAACTTCATTCTCTCTGTTATATCTTCTTTGCAAAGAGAATATTTTGTGCATAAAGTTTGTTTCTGGCCAACAAAAACTATATTGTCTCACTTTTTTTCCTTCTGATGCGATTTATACGCATTGACGCTATCTTACGAACACAAGCTAATCTACAAGGCTGATCGCATTGTTTGCATGTTTTGTTTTACTACCTGAGAATAGAGTAGTATTAGTAGGATTTATCCGGAACACAGGAGATCTCTTCAATGAAGATTTCGTAAACACAAAACGATATAAGAGCTATTTTATCTTTATATCGATTTTCCCTAGATTTTTATCCGGTACTTATTGTGTCATATAAGAAAACAAATATTTAAAAATTAAGAAAAGGAATAAATATCGTGAAATAAAAAGAAAAGAGAAAATAAAAATGTGTTTTTATTTTTCTATATCTCTATTATCTTTTTCTATATCTTGTATTATTTTTTCTATATCTTGTCATTACTTAATCAAGACATTAACGCACGCTTGATTTATTACAAACTCTTAGAAAGTACGAAGGTGAACGTATACCTGTAATTAACATAGCTTGTATGTTGACGAAATTTTTAATTCGGCTTTGAGCACCGAGGCGTTATCAAGCGTGGCCACATTCAGGCGTCGTCACGTAATGGAGATGGGGACGGAGTTGTCGGAAACAGCCGGTGGCAATAATGCGAGATGGACGTGATAGGGTGCGATCGATTTTCTCGATCTCGGGAGAATGGAGTCCTTATTATTCCCCGACGGATAAGGCGCTCCCGAGGTGGCGTTGTTATTCGATTCCGGCGCGATTCATTCTCTCGAATTCACAGCCGCCGTTGTTGGTGCGCCGTCAATTCATCCCTTGTCGTCTCTTATTTCCCGAGCCTACTTTGCGGCTCCGTAAAAATCTACTTCGCAGGCACGCTGGACAGAAATAAGATTATTCCGAAAGCGTCGTGTACGTGTGCGCGCGCGTGTGTTTGTATCACAACAAATATCGAATCCAATTATCGCAGAAAGACGGCGACTATTGAAAGTCGTTGAAAAAACCCATCAGCTTCATCGCACTTATTAAAGAGGAATCTATTATAATATCTAAAATGTCGTAGAATAAACTTTCTTGATGAAATGTCAGAGAATAAATTTTCTTAAAGAATAAAGTTTCTTTATTGTTTGTATAAAACAAATAATTTCGAATGTTTATAGAAGTATATAGTACAACGTTGAAAAATTTATTTTTTCAACGTTGTACTATGGACAACATTCTTACTCTATCTCTGTAACAAAAGTATGAAAAATGATATCGTGTGGTGTGATGTGAAAAAGTTTTTGCATACACACAGATTTCCCTCAAGTTTCAATTTGTCTGTCTTATCACGAACGCAGGGGAGAGCCGTTATCACGTTTCAAATCACCGTCATTCAGAAGCGAGCTGCGGCTGACTGTCGGGAGGGAAGAGTTTCACGGTTCGCCGGGTTAGAGTGCTCTTACAAAAAGACCATTATAAATTCCATTAATACTTGCCGGGCATTCGGGCCAAGCTGGGAGTTTAATTATCCCGTGGCCAGACTTCTCCGTTCGCGCTGCTAAGTAAAGAGGGACGCTGAATTAAGTAAGACTCGATCGTCAAGAATTAACAGGTCAGCATGCAGTCCCTCGATAGAACTTACTTTCCAATTTTTTTTTTTTTTTTTTGCTACATGCTGAGTTAACCGAGTATCATGAGTTAACCACAATTTTTTTGCACGGAGCTGAAACTTACAATTACGCCGGTGTTTAATTTTTCCAGTGCTAGAACTGACGATGTTTGACTATACGAATTAACTTTTAATCATTCCGGCTATATAAGAAGAAAAAACGCTGGTATATTTTTTTGATGTTCTTATTTCTCTCTTTTACCGTAATATTGCTTTTTGATATCATATATATATATATATTTTTTTTTTGTAATATTTAAATTGTCCGTAGGCTAGTCATGGCGTGTGATAGACAGATTTGAAAGAGTTTCGTTTGAAATGGTGAATAAAAAACCGTTGCTATTGAAATAACAGATCAACTGTCGAACATATCAAATGGACAGCGTAACAACACGTAGACACGTAACGGCAATTAGAAAATTTCGACTTTCTCCTTGCCGGAAGTTCTTGAGAGCATCGCTCTTCCTACTCGCTAATCCGAAGAGTCCACTCTTCGTACGCGAAGCCGGAGAGAGTGCAAATATTGTTTATACAGTAAAAACGTGTTTTTACTTTACGACGCAGCGTCTACAGTAGCGAGGTGAATGTTGAGGTAACAATTTTCTTCGGACCGCAGATACGCTTTGTTTTCTTAGGATGCAACCTGATCAGAACAGAAGTTCCGAACTACTTCATTGTAAAGTTTCCGGCTAAGATAACGATCGGTCAGGATTCCTTCGCCACAGGATCTGTAGCTCGAGAAAATGTATGATGTTACGGCGAAACGCGAGCAGCTACAAGAAACTTCTTTTCACTTAAAAAAAAAAAAAAAATATATAAAATTAATACAATCTCTGCATAAACGAGAACGCGATAAAACTTCATGTACATAGAAATAGACACACACAGTTATTCTTTATGTTTGTTTCGTACAAGAAAATAAACTTGAAAATACGTCTTATGAGATCAATTTTTTAAATTTAATCAAAAATAGCGTTTGTAATAATGATGAAAAATTTTTAGTTTCTTTTACGATATACACTTCCTCGATGTATTTACTGCACCTTGTCTTCTCTTTATTTAATCAGAACTTCTGGTATCAAGTGACGTTTCAATTACTCGCCGACCGTCGTGGGAAGGAGTAAAAGGTAAAATTGCGAGTGGGAACGGATTCATAAATCCGGCCATCTCATCGCGAAGTGTGCCCATGAGTAAAAGCGCACATTTCCGTTTCGTAACTCCCAACGCGAAAAGAACGGATTAAATTCGCCGAATGTTTGGCAAACGCAACTATATTCGCGCGTCGTCCCGGCTCATCCCATAAAACACTTTTATCCAATATGTATGCAAGATTTCCATAAATTTGCGCGGTTCTCCTACGGCGCGTTTGTGATAAAACATTTCGTGTATGTCGTTGAGCGGAAATGCGCCATGAAAATATCCCGAAGTAACATTCTGAGCAGCGCGCGTCGCGCATGGCCGACTCTCGCGGAGTCTCCTGACGAATTTGTTTTTGTTAGCCACGACAAAGAAGCTACTTCCTCCTTTTCGGCGCGACATGGTTCGTTTATCCGGAAGACGTTCGCGGGACTGATGTTACTTATGAACTCTCTTTTCTCTATACTCTCTGAAAAGAAGAACCGACCGATCTTCTTTCGACGACGACGTGCGGTCGGCCGTGGTAAAACTTTTGAGAGATTCGAAATAAAAGACCCGACGAAGTGACGATAATGAACAAAGAATCAGAAGGATGGATTAATTGCGAAAATGTTAAGAAATACAGCGAACCCTTAGAGCAAAAATAGTATTTGTTCCTAGTAAATATGAAACACGCCGCACCTTGATGAGCTTACCGCTGCTGAATGGTTGTATATTATTCACTTTAATCTTGGTGGAGATTTATTAGGTTTCTGTAACCATCTCTAGATAAGTAATATAACAAAGCACGTTGCCTTTTATCTTGATCTCTTTCTATCTTTTGAAAAGCTTCGCTTTGTATATTTATCTCCTGCGAATAAAAGGATAACATAATAAATGTCACGTTATATCCGTGTATTGTACTTGAAATTAATCATTATTAACAATAATCAAATTGCAGATTAAGATTTTCTCACGTAAATGAAAACGGACGTAATATATCAAGGGCATTGTTGTTGCCTCTCGTAAACGATGACGTAAATTGGCCGTGCTGACTCCGGCTGTAAGCTCGCTTCTTCTTCTTTTCGTGCTACGAATGACCTTTAGACTTGACAGGGTCATATGAACATTGCGAGAGAGGAAAAACGGAACTCGAAGAACTCTGAATCTCTGCTACGAGCTGCATTGAAGCTCCGGCAGATATATTTGCGGAAGCTAGTCTCTGAAAGAAGCGCGCGCTCGACTTTATTTCTCGGATTTTCGCATGTGTCAGTCGGAGCGAATGGAGAGCAAAACGGAGCGCGCGATGATATCGGAAAATGGGCTACTGTATAAAGGAATGGAGGGGCGTGTAGCGATAAAGGACGCGAAAAGAAGCAGGATGCCTTTCGCGCTGCGACATCACCGAGGTGTTTGGCGCCTCTGTAGCAACCAGTAAATTCCTGAGTAACGATAAGTCTGCAATGCCTGCCACCCTTGCGTCTACATTCGGTTCTCCTTGTTGCCGGATAACATTAGAGCTTTGGTTTACTGCCAAGATATGTCTGCCAACACTTACCGTCCTACAAATATGCACGCATACGGCCCAGAAAGAGCGGGAAAGTATATGATAGCGATCTCATAATGAGTTTCAATTGATCTTTTCTTAATAAAACGTTTAATCGACGGCACGATAAATATAGAAATATCTTTATCGGAAAAACATTAAAAAAGATTAATAAATTATTATCAAAAAATAAGATAGATAGAATAAATAGATATTGTACATAAAAAATTACGTCTATAGAAATAAATATTAGAAGATAACGGTGATTTCTAAATTGTGTAAAAGATTGGATATTTTTTGAGCTTCCTTTTGTTTTCTTTGCAATTATTTTACAATTGAAACAATGTTCTTAGACAAGGATAGAACATCGTATGTATGAGAAACACTTCTGTGTTGACTGTTTTTACATTTGTACACATCTACGATATTTTTGCCGTCTTTTCTTGTGCTTCTCATGCTGATCTAAACTTGCTCACGAGAGATTTCTTCTCTCTCACAATCTTCTCATCTCTTTTCTTTCCCTTTGTATGCCACGCACGGCTTTGCGAGGCAGAGAATCGATTGTCGGTCTATTCCGGCTCCGTTTCCGCTGAGGCGCGCACCACCCCTTTTACGGTCTTCACGTATCGCGAAGGACGACGTTATTCACGGAAACCACTGTCGTGGACTCGTTCTGTGGACAACACATCGTCAAAATTAAATTCTCCGTACCGGCGATTTGTTGGTCTCCTTGGATCCTTCAAAGAATAGCTTATCTTCGAGGTGTCGCTTCTTGACCGCGATATGGAGAATAAGTACGCATATGCGACGAATCTTCATCGCCGTTTAATTTCCGCCAGTCTTCCTCTTTTACCTTACATTTCCTTTCTCTCATTCCGCATGAAAGGTAATTGCCCACTGCGATGTCAAGATTATGGAACATTCTCTCGATCACACGTACCTATTGGATGCGAATAAAATTTCAATTTCCCAACACGTCTAATTGTCGCGTCCAACGTTCTCTTCACGTCGAAAACACACGTTCGATCATTGAAGTCAAGCGACGTTGAATGCGTATCGAATTTAAATGGCCGTGACCATTGCCAGCCGTATTTACTATTTGACGATTTTTATTACATTCGTCTGCAACACTAAATTTCTACGTGCGCGAACACGAATAATAATTTACTTAAAACAAATTAGCAGCCGGAAATTATT
This sequence comes from Pseudomyrmex cubaensis, assembly GCA_014825685.1. Classification (NCBI taxonomy): domain Eukaryota; kingdom Metazoa; phylum Arthropoda; class Insecta; order Hymenoptera; family Formicidae; genus Pseudomyrmex; species Pseudomyrmex cubaensis. Next base: position 33,514 of record QVOA01012406.1, on the reverse strand, counting down.
TAGGAACAATTTACTCAATTCCGATATGGTCAGCGCAACCGATATTGCAACTCGTATATCAGACGGATTTTCTTGTACCAAAAGCGAAGGAACGTGGATTTATAGAACGTTTTTATCGTTTTTCAACGTAACTGCCTCACATACGTTTCGACGTCAACGCAAGTACGTTAAAGTCACGAACACGAGATTCTTCTTACCATCGTTTTGCCTTGGTAGCTATTCCACAGCTTTCTGTTATTGCTCCCGGTCGCTTGTTTTCCGAACACGAAGGAGCGACTGTTGGATAACTCGTGATTTCGCAGATTCACATTTGTCACAAGTCTCGCGGTGATAAATCTACATCTTACAAGATAGCTTCCGATATCACTTCAATTTCCGAAGCTACCAGGAAATCAACTTTCTACCGCACTTTACTTGTTGACGTCAAAAAAAAACATTATTTATATATAAACGCGTTCTCACGCGTTAAACAAAGCGTGTAAAATCAACGTATAGATGATAACGACAATAATAATAATAATAATAACAACGATGGCAACAACAACGTGATTGTCAAGTTGATTGTAAGAACCAACAAAAGAAATTATAGTTTACGTCGTAACTTATAGTATTACGTTCATTCATCTTTATTTGGATTTGAATCGAAAACGTCATGCTGCAATCAAACTGCACCACAGGCATTTTTATTCCGAATCGAAGAAAAGGTACAAGATCAGAATGCCAAACAGCTGCCGTATGCAGTATGTGGAAAAGAGAAAGAGAGAGAGAGAGAGAGAGAGAGAGAGAGAGAGAGAGAGAGAGAGAGAGAGAGCAGAGAGAAAAATGGAATTTCATTATTGTGTAAAGCTGCTTTCAGGTAAAGTCGTGCTTCTATAAAATTTCATTTCTGTTTATGTCGGCGAGCTGCTGCTTCTATTAAATTGAAACCGTCATTCACGCAGCGTGAGTACGTACTCACACACACGCACGCGAATGTAGATTTCATCCACCTTTGAATTTGTTCCTCTTTTGCCTATCAAAAGTGTTTACATCCGGGTTTACAGTTTCGAGGTTTCGTATCTTCTCGATATTCTTCATGCATTATATCTGTTCGATCAAGCAAGAATACGTTTCGATATTTTTGTTTCTACCTCCATCTCATCAACAAAAAATTGAACTTTTATAAGCAACCGAATTCAAATGCGGCTGCTTCGGTTGTACCTGAAACTCAGATGCGATTGAATTTTTGTGCCGAGCGCTGAAAATTCAATTATAGAACTAACGATTTTAGTTAAAATCTCTCTGCTCACATACGTGTATGATAAATTTATTGTTTAATAGATAACTGCAGAATTTTTGTCTGTGGTCGCTGGTTAATACGTTATAAAACCGTCCACGCACAGCGGCAAGTTCATTCGTTTGCAGATGGTGCGAAAGATTTCACTATTCTCCCATCTAGCGCACGTCCATTCCTGTTGTCGCCTCGGACGCTGCAGAAGGAAAGAGTCATACGGGAAAGCGAAAAGTGAATATCGGGATACGTGATTCGACGAAGCCCAAACGCGACGGCGGCGGCTGCTGCTCCCGGAGCGCGGAGTTGCATTACCATTTTGGCCGTTGGCCAAACCTAGTCTCCGAACTCCGGGAATCTCCGATAAAAGATAAGCCGGGCTCACCTCCTGCTCGTGGTTAGATTCAGACGGCACACCCCGTAGATAAACATACCCGGGGGAAGCCGACCTCACACCACGGCTCCCGCCCTCTCAAACCTCCCATCGACTTCTCTCCCAGTTGCCGGGACCGCATCGGGGATTTCCGTAGATTTACAAGCCGAAATTTTCTTATCGCAATCAACCGGCTATATGTTTCTTTTCCCAATTCTAAGAAATCGAAAGGAAGGGAATTATTAATCTTGCGGTAATATCGTCTCGAGAGCGTATTTTCTCTTTCCCCGAATGTAAGTACATCTATCTAATTCGTGTGCGCTGAAAGTAACGTTTCGGGGAGATAAAACAATTAAAAAAAATTATTTTAATTAAAATGGTTTCCTTTTTCTTTTCTACATGTAATGTTACTTAAAATAAAAAAGAATAAAAGATAAATACATGTGTTAGAACTCTTCAACATTAGCAAATTTGTTGTCAAGAATCGTTTTTTCTTGAAGAAAAAATTTAAGTTTAGCGCAACACACATCACAATAATGAACATGTAAACTTCGTTGTTCGACATTTATATTCTGATAAAATTATACAAAAGTTTTACCAGGGGTTTGTATATTAGATAAACTGAAACACAAACTCTTGCGTCATATTGAAGCTTTTCTTTTTTTCATGAGAAAAACTTTGCAGACCTGTTTTTCGCAACGACGCGATGACAAGAACCAAGTTTTTTGTACGTCCAAAGGATGACTATCGTATATATCTGCCAGAACTGATGATTAACGATAATGACAAGAGACAGATACGAAGGAGCGTAAATATATTACGATCTAGTTTATGGAGTGTATAAATCAATGACTTATCAGTTAGTCAAAAGAGCCTATATACACCAATAACAAAAGTATTTGTGTGTTACAGTTAGAAATATTGTGAGAAGAATAACAGCATTTATTATTAAAATTTTCATATTACAAAAATATTTACAGATATCAGGAATATAAAAGATATTTATATTATTCTTTTAATATTTTATCGATCTTGTTTTAGCAATCAGTGACGAATTGCAATCTGTTAGACGTAAGTAAAATGAGATATTTGTGTTTTTACTTTTTCTCAGAAGTATGTTGTACTTGAACGATTTTGTAAAGAAAATGAGTTTATATATATATGTATAACCATATAAACAATTCTGTAATAGCATATATTCTTAATTTATTTACAAATTTTAATTCAAAAGTTTGTTTAGTCAATTTAAAGTGTTCTCATCAAAAATAGATTGACATGATATCTTTTCAAGCGCGTGTGGTGCAAAAACATTTTTATATTTTGCTCCTTGCCAAGTTTTTTCACCTTGAAATTCGCATCATTCGTATTTTCCTTCCGTAGCATAACTGAACACATTTCTCGACAATATATTTTTCTCCGACGCGATGACTGACAGATTTTATTTGCAGAAAAATTTTCCTTTTTTTCCACAGAAATATAAAGTTTTGAGTAAAAATTGCTCAAAGCTCAAACTTATTACAGCATTATGTAAGTATTTTAAATATATGTTTGTGTATAAATATTAATAAACTAAAACATTAGAATAATGCAAGATACGTCAGCATATATTCAGAGCACTTTCTGATTATTGCTCTTTGGCTCGCCTCATATCGTGGAGGACTTCCTATTACTAGAAAGCTGGATAAAGTATCATATTCGCGAATTTAAATAAGTATTATGTCTCTATAATGGAAATCTCGCTTAAACGCACCAAAGTTTTTCGTGGTCTTCAACGGGAGCTGGCAGTATTTGAGGTCCGTAACGAGCCTTGGCAGTAGAATTGCCGCGATCACAATGCAAAGGCGAAATCGTACGGGAAAAGTTCCTTTATCAAACCTATATATAGAGGGCGTTTCAGCACATTAAAGCGACCCGCACCGTATTATTATCACTTTCAATTTATTCTCCTTTCCTTTCCCCGATTTCACGAGCACGATGTGGGATCGAAAAATCGCCACTGTTTGCTCATAACGACAGTTGAATGCTCGACGAATGTCATTAATATGACTTGAAAAGGTATAATACTATTATTTTTGTAATGATATCTTTTCCACATTTTTCCAATGTCAGATTACTATCAAACTGTTTTAATTATTTATTTAAAAAGTTTATCAATTTTCCTCTGTCTTTCTTAATATAATTTGTATACCACATAAAATTCTCCTTCTGTCTCAACTAAGTACACAACATTCGTCCCTTGCAATCAAAGGATTTAATTTGATATTGCAAATTTTAATCACGCCAATGTATAAACAGTATATTTGTTTAATTGTGGATTTCTATCTTTTGGCGGAGAATCTTTTTGGTTGAGGACGTTTACCATACGCTATAGAATTTAAACGCGAATTTCGATCCCAAACTGTTGAACTGTTTCCCTTCGAGAGAACTTGATCTGCAAATACAGACAGGCCTGACAGGCTCACGAACCTTCAAATTACATTGGAAGGAATGTTCTCCAATTTAGTGGGATATCTGCACCTGGTCGGTGATTGATCTTCGCCAAGCCATTCATTTAATAAATTAAATTACACGGAGGTGACAGCAAAATCAATCATGAGCTTCTAGTGGTTAATGATCGTTTTTGTAGCGGAGTAAAAATCAGTGCTGCTTATTATTACACTCAATAATAACAATTTAAATAAAATTTATGTGTAATTTTCTATAAAGTACACGCATTTTAGTTGAATAAACATATCAAGTTCAAAAAAAACAACTTGGAAAAAGTAAACACGCAGCAGAAATATATGAACGTTTGTTTGTACACACGTTATACCGTCTTATCGCACGGTTGACAAGCGGCGATAAAAGTCTTTTCGCGTACTCGGTAAAAGTAAAGAACGATTGAGCTCGGCAAAAACCGCCGCTGAGATATAAACTAGCGGCAAAGTGGCAAAGCTGACAGTTCGCGTGGACATTTCGCGCCATTTGGATTATAAACTTTATATAACAATCTCCGCGCGCGAAAGTGGCTGTTTTATACTTTATTACGCCTACGTTGTGAATTTTCTTTTCCCCGTGAGACGAAAAGTCGTTCGTTCTCCTTACGATATCGGGATGTCTGTACGGCTTTGTTACTGTCGCAAGATTAACGAGGTCTCACGCAAGGGAAGTCTGTTTGTTTGCTGCACACAACGCTGATGGCGATGTAACGAGATGTGTTCACCACTGTGCGCGTAAGATTGAGCTTTCACGAGAGAGGAGGAAAATAGCGAGTCGCGTGGCAGCCAGTAGATGAGGAAAGTGTCAGTTCAATCCGTAAGTTATGGAAGTCGTAGAGTGGCTTACTGCTCTTCACGTCGCTACATTTTAACTGTTTGTGACATTGCGAATATGAGATAAAGCCACTAAACGAAGATATACAACAACGTACGTAAAAAGTATATTTTTATGCATTAAAAATTGAGTTTTAAAATATAAAAGCTGAGTAAACAATGAGATGTTTAGAACATAACAACTAATCGAAAAGCAATAAAGAAGCAGAATCCGCCGCTTATTTATGTATTTGCGCGATTTTTTTATTCTTCTGAAACTTTTCTCTTTGCAAACTTTTCTGGATTTTTCAATACAATACGTGTCAAAGGTTACTTGCAGGACGCTGCAAACTGCGACGCAAAAATATCGACGATACAAATCGGAGCGTTCGCTCTCATTTAAATTTCGCCACGTGTGCTATCGGGATTATTCGCAGCTCGCATACAAAGATCTATCTCTCCATCTAAAATTCGTCGCGTTTAGATGCGCCTCACTCTGGTCCGGTGATGCAATCCCACATATGTGCGACATAGGAGCGACGAGGAAAGAGAATGAGTGAATAAGTGAGTTAGAGAAAGAGAGAAAAAGAAAACGAGAGAGAGATATCATGTGGAAGCTCGTGTGACACTGCTGTCGCGTATCGAGAAAAATTACCATATCATGCAAATCCGGGCACGGGCCAAAACACCTCCGGTTCCGAGCGATGGTTCCCCCCCATGACTATAGCTCGAGCACGGGTGTCGGAGGCGGACATTCGGATGAAAGTTGATAGAGCGTAACGCATTTGTGCTGCCAACACGCAATTCCGGACCGTGCGAAACAACAGCGACTAGGCAGTTCGCTCGAAAAACGACATACCCGACGGGATGCCGGTGAACGATCGGGTCTAATGGAGGTCGTCCCGCCGCGCTGTGTCAACGATTTTTGCGCCAATATTGATACGTCCGCTAAACGCGCAGTTTACAACTATACAGTGGCGAACTCATGCTCGAACAGACCGCGTAATACGGGTCTCGTGTGAGTCTTTTTGAACGGCGATAGTTTATTTGTTTTACGTCATTTAGAGATTTGCGTTTATTTTTTTTAATTCAAAAATTTATTTAGAATGTGATAGGAAAAACGATTATAATGTGCTGAATGCACACTTTTTTTAAAATTTCTATTGTTCTATGAAGCACCGCGGGATGAAATATCTCGATGTTTCTATTTCCTATATGTTCGTGGAATCTGAAGATATAGGAAATACGAGATATATATATATATATATAGAGAGAGAGAAAGAATGTACACGGAATGCGTGTCGATATAACGTGCGTATTGCAGACGTAAACGTTATCGTACGTGATCTCACGTGTGCCGTTCACATCGACACGTACACAAGATGGCATTTTCTTCGGTGCCATTATTGTCGGATCTACGGTCCATCTCGAAGAAGAGCTTGGTCCACTATTGAAAGAACAATAGCCCGCGGTCGTGAGAAAAGTCGAGGAAAGCGTAAACACCATCGTGCGGAAAGACCGTTCTCGAGGTTGAAGCACTCTCGGTGATCATTTCATTCCACGATCGCTCGTTATTTCCCATTCTCGATCAAACGCGCGACACGCACATATACAAGCTGAACATGAATTCAACCTCTCTGACGCTTTGTCACCATCTCAAGGTAAATGTCATCTTAGCTAGGCAATTACAAACACGGAACCAATACGTTGTGACGGATCGATACGCGATATCTATATAATGAAGATAAACGATACAGAATGTACTTCCGTAAACGAAAATTAAAGAGACTCGAGAGTAATTAATCTTATTAGACTTACTAGAAAAATTATTATCAAACGTTTATTATTTCGTATAAAAAAATCGTATTAAAAAATTGTTTTTAGAAATATAAAAGAAAAATTGCAAGTTTTTTTTTTCGTTGTATAAACAAGTGAAATTTAATATCAAGAAAACAATTTTAGCTACACATTCTTATAGAAATTTATTAGCAGTGGTCAATAATATTTATTGCAATAATAATAATTATTTATTTTAGTGATAAAAGCACTGTGATTTAACAGTGATTTTAATACTCCAAAAGAGTATTATTTTGACCACATCGGTAATAAATTTCTATAAGGCACATCCAAACTTCCTTCCTCTGAATAATTGAGGTAAATGTTTATTTTAATATCCTAAAATAAATATCGTGATGAAAATCATTGTGCTTTATACGGCATTAATTACCGAGTCAATTGCTTCATGTTCGTACTCGCTTATCACTTCCTATGGAGATACTGCATGTCGTGACAGTTAATGCCAGTATCGATCTCTCTACAGCCGAGTTTCGTAATCGACCGTTAGTGTTAGTACTTCGTCTGGAAGCTTCCGGTTTCTGGGAAATTCGAGTGGATTTACAAGGCAGGGCAGCGCCGATGTGTTTCCCACGAAGATAAAAATCCACTTTAAACCGCAAGTCTTCGTAGTCGCGCGAGCGACCGCAGTCGAGCGCTTGTCGTTCACGAAGGAGGAGATCAAGTAACGACGCATTCCATCTCGTTGACGGAAATTACATCGGTCAGTACACGTCGGTCCAATTACAGCTACCGAGTGCGGTAATTGGAGGGGGGAGAGAGAGGGTCGCGGAGAGGTTTGCGAGAGGCCGAGTCGTAATCGGATTACACTTTGAGAGCGCCCTAATCCAAAGTCTCTCTCTCGAACAATTAAATTTCGCGGTATTGCCTATATCTCTGGCGATTCTCCAGGACACGCGAGCCACCTCCCTTACGCGGCCATTTGACTTTTATGACGCAGCACTTCGGAAAGCAGAATCGCTCACAAGCTGAATTCAACGAGATAGGATAAGCAAACCAATATCTCGTACGGCTGATGCGCAAGTTGCAGAATCTTATACTGATTTTGCAATTCTTAGCTTTTTACTTCTGAATATTTAGATTATCGAGTAATTTACGAGATAATTATCTTTAATCATTAGAAATAAAAATCAAGAGTATATGTATTTTAGTCGATAAAAAGAGATTTAAGTTATGTTATTGGCAAAAAATCTAGAATAATTGTTCATTCCATTTTTAAAACAGATATCGGTAGATCAAAGAAAATCATAGCTAGGTCGACACATACGTCGCAGAGTGAGTACATGCGTGCAAATAGATTTGAAAATATATTTTATTATACCGCATTTTGAACAGTTTTTTATTAACACCTACTATGTCACTTCATCGCTGCATATAAAATACTTGATTATCCTGACTGTATGATGTTTCGTAACGTATTTCGAGAGGAAGTACAATCTGAAACGCACGCATCACCTTTAAGAGAGAAAATTCGTTCGCGCAAAACGCTTCGTCGATCATGAAAAGAACACATCGAACACGCGGAATAAAATCTAAGCATTCCTCTCGCAAGGGATTTCGTTGCGTTCTACGGGAGAAAAAGAAAAGGATTGAATCTCTCGCTGCGATACGCAGTAAAGCGTTAACGTCGAGAGAAAGAGAGAGAGAGAGAACCGGCATGTCGGGCGTGCATTTCTGCATCAAACCAGCGAACAGCGCCGTATCGAAAAGATCGACAGCATCGCGAAGAGAAAGACCTCGGTGTTCTGTACATAGATACGAACATCTGCTGCGTTCGTGTCTGCTGTGCGAGTTACCAACGGTCGAATAAATTCCCGGTGATATTTTCAATCCTCACATCGAGAACTCGTCGGGGAATCCCGGACAGAATTCTCGGCAACGTGAAAAGTCGCACAAATGCGAGACGAAGTCTTACAGTCGTTGCCGCCGCGCACAACAACGCGAGGATTTACATAAGAACAGAAAAGCTTAAAGCTTAAACGATTCTCCAACTCGCGAGATGCTGTAACATGTTTATTACGTGTTTACTTGTGTTATTCGACGAAAGAAGAATTAGCCGAAAACAAATTCTTAAATCTACACTCAGAAGCACATAATTTTGTACAAACATGAGCAATAAAACATTCTAAAATATCCATTTACTTTCTGTTTGCGAAACTTTCGCCGTGCGTTTTCGTTATCCGAAGACACGAGAGTTGTACGTAGGTTTGTATGAGTTTAAGGATGTGTATAAGTTATCACCGTCCGGCTCGCGTTACACCGAGAAACACCGTCAAGTCGCGAGTATCGACTCAAAGCTAGCGCGCTCGCGTAACTCGATCCATGCAGATTGCTCGAATTGAATATCGGGATTAAATCCGGCTCGGCTATCTCCGAGTGTAGCGGAAGTTTCCAGGCGAGAACTTGACTCTCTTCGCAAGATAGTCCCTTGCTCGCGGATCAAATCCGGAACCGATCTTATCCGACGCACACTTCCGAATCGCTTCCGTAATGAGCGTTGAATCCGATTTGCGATGTCTCGTTCGGGTAAACTGATAATAACTAATGGAAACGAAATAAATCTCGCAGTCGATCCTCGCCTAGATCGACCATTCGCGAACCTAATTTTCACGCTTCTTCTCTCACCAAAGTCCCGACGCGCGGTTTTGATATTCCGAAACTGCTAGTTCATGCAAATCCGTTATTTCAAAGTCTGATTGCGATTTTAATTGTGTCACTTCCTGCTCGCGCGTGAAACGCGCATTGATCTTGTTTCGATCGATCTCGCCGTTTTTCTCTTAACAGCCGAATGAAAACTCTCTGATAGTCCTCTTTCCATCAAGTAGAAAACTTTTCAGATTTCCGTCTCTTGCATAAAAGTATAATCTCTTTTATTCAAATATTTTTATTTAAGCATTTTATTCGATGTATAATATACAGTTTGTAGAAGCTACAGATAGATATTTGCTGATTACAAACTCTTGGAGTAAAACGTAGCGGAACGATTCTATTCACAACAAAGATCGTACCGTTGACGCAAGTTCAATGATCCCAAAAGTCGACGTCACAAAAAGCAACGTTTTCCTACATTCAACGTTCGCGCGACCCACTTCGCTTTTCGCGTAACAGACGATGCAAATTTTTGTCGCGCCGCGCGATCGCGAATGTTATTGCCTCGCGGTCTACTTCCGAGGCAAGTACCGCGACATTCTTTACGAACAGGAACGAACACGGAAACTTCGCAAACAAGATATAAGCGACCGACCATGGATATCGCGACTGTTCCGCAGAATCAGTTCCGGGCACTCGGTCGCGACTTGGTTGCTCGTCAATTTTTTTATGACTTAGCAGGTGCGCGAAAGAGCGTTTAAACGTTCGTCGTTATACCTTCATTTTTCGCTTGTTACGACGTGATGAACAGTAGAGACCAGAAATGAGCACTCATTACGGTCTCGTTACGCTGTAGTATAGGCAATCAAAAACGTAATGCTGTTTGAGTATATTAACAATAATTTTGAAAAAAGTGACAGAATTTAACAAACATTTTGTCGAAGAAAGATAATTCTCTTAAGATACCGAGAAAATAAGTGGAAAGAAAGAAAGGAATGAAAAAGTCGAAACAAAGAGTGCGCGCTTTGTTGCGATATATAATTTCATAGGATACGTCTCTTATTCAAATTACGTCTGCTTACTTCAAGAGAGCGGATTATTTACTTTGATCCGCGAAAAAAGAGAGAATTTACTCTCAAACCCAACGTGCGTTTCCTTTTCGCTATACTTCCTGAAGTTGCGAGAGAACGTAGCAGGAGAGGAGACGAGTTTCAGCGGATTAGAAACTCGGCTTGCTCTTTTTCGTAATGACGTAGCGGCTTTTCCTCGACGAAGGAACGCGATACGTCGTCAGCGGATAGGGTGGAAGAGCAGGACAGAGAAAGAGAGAGAGAGAAAAGGAGAAAGAGAAAAAGAGCAAGAGAGAGAGAGAGAGAGAGAAGCGAAAGCGATGCATGCACGAACTCTCCGGTGAGGCACTCGGATACACGGTACGCCAAGTACATGCGCGATCCGCGAAACTTTCCAGTTTGGAAACTTACCAACGGGTAAATGGTGATGGTAGTTGCGACGGCGCGTCTTGCGGAGGAGGACAACGCATCTTCCTAGCCGCGTTATATGTTAAAACTTGGCAACTGCGGCTTTTAAGCATTTTTGGGAGCGCCAACGCAAGCTACGCGCGGCAATGCCAAAAGTTTCAAAGTGGCGCGAACGACGTATTCTGCGGCCGTATGAGCGCGCGAAATATTTTGAAAGTTAAAGTCAATCGCGTTAAGCATGATAATTATAATAAAAAAAATGTTTTTCTGGAGAAAAGCAAAACGGAATCGAAAGGCGGAGAAACTAGAAATCTCAAAGCGGAAGTAGAATATAAATTACAAAGAGAGAGATATCTTATTTATGACTTCGGTGAAAAGTTATTTCTCTCTAAAGAGAATTCTACAACAACACAACAGATTTCTCAAAGTATTTAGAAAGAAGAGAAAGAGAGACATGACAATATTTCATGCGTTGAGAGCAATTTATGTTGCAATAGTAATAATAACTTTAAGCTGCTTAAGAAGCGGACTATTATTTTATCAAAACTTGGTTGTTAATTATCTACCGCTGTATCTTCTGTTCATTGTTCATATTTTGAATACAACTTCGCAAGTTGCGTAGTATTTCCTTGCAAATTAAAAGCATAACGATTCCCTCGTCAACACGATAAAAGTAACGGTAAGCTTTCTCGCAAACGAAGTATTAAGGTCGATACGAGCCAATATGGGTGTACGGATACAATTATATATGTATACATATATTTATTTACTTCTCTAAATTAAAACACGTGAAGATTCAAATTAAATTTAATTTGAAAATTCACGTAGGATGGTTTGCATATGTGGAAGAATTATTATTATTTATCTTAATCTTGTAAATCCTGGATATTGTTGTCCGAATAATTCTTAAAAATGATATCTTATTATTTATTTAGTGGAAAAATTTCTAAAATCTCACACAACAGTTTGTCTTGTCACCTAAATACAAATGATATTATTTTACAATATACGTGAAATACTCAATTTACCTTTCCACGAAATTCAAACTTTCATTGCGAAGTAAACACTTTGGTCAGGAGTCGAACCCGGATCTTCCGGTCTTACTCATAAAGGTGTTCCGTTATACACCAATGAAATAAGCGAAAATCTTGATGTTAGTCCGGTACGTATGGCGAAATCTTTTATTGACAATCGTGCCGTAAGACAAGACAACCGATAAAACTGCAACGGCGAGCACACCAGCAGGATGCAATAAATATAGGAACTCGTACTCGGGGGAACAAAGTTGGAAACGAAGACAATTGCGCGATAAATTATTCATGCGTCTGTTGTCACGAGAGCCAATCCGGCCGCGTTGACGGCTGACGGGGCCTCACTAATGCATGGTCCATCGCAAGCGTATTCAACGACATTCAAAATCGTGTACGTTTCCGACGGCCGGTTTTCGAAGTACAAGCTTTCGCGAGAGCGCGACGATCTGCATAAATTATGCAACCATTAACTTCGTACGTGGCCGCTCATCCAGAACCTTCGTATAGTACCTAAAATTTGAGAGAACCAGCTCGCGCACGAGCGAGTAAAATTTTATTCATTTATACACTTGCGGTCGTCATCCTCACTTCACGCTACGAATTTCATTATTCCGTTTACGAAATACCGCATTCGGAAGAGAAAAAAACTTGTAACTTTTGGGAAACGTGAGAAGTAAAAACCGCATTATATCAGAGACGCGTCTCTCTCTCCTCTTTCTCTCTTTTTCTCTTTCTCTTGTCAAACTTATTCGAAAATGATATATTTGATCACGTACATCGATATATAGTATATAATATATCGGCGAGATAGTAGTCGAAGATATTTAGTAGAGAAGCCCTATAAATAACTCGCCGTGTGCCGAGCCATAATTTTCCAGCTGCGAGGCGAACCATAGCCGTTAATATCGACCGGTTAAGCTCCCAATATGTATGCAATCAAGGGGAAGTCGATCGTTCCGAACTACTACGGCGAAGAATGTGACGGGGTGTGACAAGAAAATTGCTTTTAAACCACAGTCGCATCCGCAGCTACCTGTTGGAACTAACTGCACTTTTCTCACCCTTGTCCGACGGGTTTCTTTCGTTCGTTTCTTACGGGATGTGCTCGGACAAGATCGATTTCATACACTTCGGCAGTCTCCTCCTGACCATTGTCTATATTTTCTCATTGGGATCTCATAACTCTCTTGCCGTTACAACAAGGGATTTATATCCCTTTAGTTTGAAATAAAAAGGTCAATTTAGAGGGAAAACCGCGTGCGCACCTCAGGAAATATAAAATAATGAAATATCGTCAAACGTATTGTTCGCTTCTTCGTCTGTAAAAGAAAGCAATTAAAAGAAAATCGTCAAGTATTTCTGAACTAAATTGTTTTCCCAGATCGTCTGTTAATGATTGATATTTCACACTAAATCTATAAATCTCAAAAGATACGTCAATTTCCCAGCCATTTAGCATTAGAGACCTAACGACAGCTTATGTCCGACGTGATATTGCAGTCTCGTTTGCTTCTAATGCAGCGAAATATCACAGAAATGAGGATTATTCGTAGGCATATAATCTAATCGATATATAACCATCGGATTAAAACGCGCATTTGTCTCTATGTTGATACTCTATAGAAACAACTCTTTTCCGTTACGTCATTAGATCTGGCTTTTCGCAATAAGCGCAACGATTTCCCATTACTCGTCTTCTAATCCTCTATTCAATTTCTCGTCAATAAAAAAAAAGTACCACTACTTTCTGACAACCACTGTGGCGTAACAATAAAAGTAGAGACGAAAAAAGAAGAAAAGTGACAAGGAACAAAATAATTAACAAATTAAATGAGTATTCTGGAAAATGCTTGATGACCATTTTGATGATAAATTGAAAATTTCAATAAGAATATAATTTTTTACATGAAATGTAAAACTTAAGCAGTAAATAACGTGACCATCACAGTATTAAGTTTCAAGATGGACATTTCTTCAGACGTTCTCTAAAATCGTCCGTGATTAGTCGATTCCATTCGCTTGCTGCTTAAGTCTTACGTTTTTGTTTGTGTGTGCCCGGCCTAAGAGCGTCGTTTCCAAAGCACTTTCCAATAAGTACTCCGAACTTCTCAAGAGTCTCCAAAAACTGGATATTACGAGGTCGATGCGAAGACGTTAAGAAGCTTAATCTTTCGCTCACGTTGTCGACTTGAAAAACTGACGTCACGTTTTATCACCAAACTCTATCGTATCTTTTTGTAGGTATCCAGTATTTCAGACAAGTATATCGCAATCGTAACAGATAACGAACAGGTTACGAAAGAAGTATTGTCATCGATGACAGCTCGGCTGTCGCAAGAACAAGCGAAAGATTTTTCGAATATTACTCGCATGTATGTGTATTCATCTTACGTCAATAATCTTCAACCAGTGTGTTCTCTATCAAAAAGATTACTTCATTCTAGATGAACTTCTAGACCCCTTCCTATTTTCCGCGATAAAACTTTCAAAATTGCGGGAATGATAAATTCAAGAAATGGGTTACGTTATTTTTACTCATTTTCCCTTTAAATGATTGAAACGATCGCGAATAGATTTAAGAGCACTTGATTTTTTGCAAAGTGATGGAAAAATAAGAAGTCGGAATGAAGGGGAAAAGTGAAATTCTGAAAGATGACTAAAGATTTGGAACACAGATAGGGGGACGTAAGCGAGTAAAGAAATTTAAAAGAGATAATTACGATTCGACGAAATTCGAGTCTCGCGTTTCTGAAGAAAGAGAAAGAGAGAGAGAGAGAAAAGAAGAAATCCTCTGACGAAGATTAAAATATCTTTCTCGAATCTATGTAATTAAAGGAAAGGTTTCTTTGTAATTAATATCGTGACTATTCCAGAAAGTTTTGAAATTAATTGTTGCCTTCGTACTTCGAGTCGTATATCATCTCCGGAGAGATTACGTGCACTCTCTCTCTCTTTCTCTCTCTCTCTCTCATCGCATAAACTTCGCATCACAAATCCGACGTAGCACGCTACTACTACGCTAAGCAGCAGAAACAAACGCCGCCTTGCAAGAGCGGGTTACAAAAGGCATGAATAAATCACACCGGGCGAAGTTTGCGGGGGCCGAAAGGAAACTTTTCATAGAGCTTCGTCGATTCTAACGCCCGGCGCTAACTCACCGGGACAAATTCAAGGTACGCTGCGCTGGGGGCGCTACCATTTTTACACTACAAACACTACAGTAATTCCCATCCGGCGGCACTTGTTCGTCCCGGTAAATATATGGTAGCGTTTACAGAAGAGAGAAGAGTGGGAGTGTGGAAAAACGAGGTAACTTCCCCCGTTCTCACGAGTTCCTTCCGATTCCACTCGGGACGAGGGTAATTGGAAAACGTTCGATCACGCGAGGAAACCGACGCGGCCGCTCGAAAATCGTGAGAACCGCAGCCAGTCGAAACCGCTGAGCTTCGTAAGATTGCTTAATGCATACCGAAAGATCGGGTATTAGCGACGTGTATCTCGTTAATCTATGCTGCTTCCTTCGGAAATAGCGAGTTCAGTGCTTCTTGACTGAATGAACGTCGAATGTGACTGCACCGTTACTTAAACCTACAATATAATATTTGACTGCGTCGACACGAGAGAAAGTAATCAATAGAGGTAAAAAGTTTGAAGGTGTATAGCGATATTTTTTTTTTATATATATATACATAGAAGAGTTGATTTATGTTGGAACGTGTAACGTTAACATTGCGGCTATAATGGCAAACGTAACCCAATTTTGGGAACAAGTTGACTAGATCAGATCTTATGTAACTACGTCCCGCATTATTTTGCAAACAAAACCAGATAACGGGAAGGGAAGAAAAGTTTGGTAACACGAGGTAATTCTGCGTAACAGTTACGCTTTTGTGTATAGCAGTTACAGGTCGCGGGTTTCGAGAGAGAGAGAAAAACTGTCATATTTCACGCATAAACTATAAATATCACGAATGAGAAATGTGTAGATATTCTCTCTTTCTCTCTCTGTAGACAATAGCTTTTGTCCGAAAACTGATGTTTCTTCGCTGGAAACTGACGGAAAAAAATATTGTCCCCAAACTGCAAACAAATGTTGTCCCTGACGTTCAAAACCACTCCTCTCGCTTCCATTCACATCTCGCTCCGTGAAATAGAGCTCATTTTGCAGTTTGCTCACAGGTTTAAATTCGATTCGATTTGCAGCACGACGAACTCTTTTCCCAAGTTTGCGCGGCAAATTAAGCAAATGAACGGCCACAATCGGACACATGAGTCGACTAGCTCGCGCGAGAGAGTATCCAATCAAGTTGCAGGCGGATTGTCGGGGTTTAGAACCGCTTCCGAAAATGAAGGCGAATCCGTTCAAGCTCGCTATATAAATCATACGCTCGATTACTCGGGAATCCTTTGATAAGGATTTCTCGTCTATGAAAGCGCGCGTAGCGCAGGGAAACCTTTCAACTTAGATCCTCGTCGGGGGAAACTAGGCCTCTCTCGGTTTGCGTGTATTTTCCGCAGCGTCAGCTACTAACCGGTCGCGGTTTACTATTCCGAGCGCGCGCTAAGAGAGACACTCGAAGTCTCGCTTCGCGCAAAACGAATCTTTAGGCATAATTACTGCTAGACGAAAAATTCCAGGAAAATGCCAGGCACGTTGTCCAGCAACCGTGCTGACGGACGGCAAACGTGATTTTCATTCCGGAACACGACGGGCTCTGACGAAACGCGTCTTTTTTCGCGTCGCGCTCGAGAAACTTTTCATGCATGAGGCGCGCCGCGTCATTAATTTGTCATATGCAATCGCAGTTGACGTCCGTAACATATATAAACTACTATGCAGCTACCACGCCACGTAAGATTTCATGATACGAGGGAAGATAAAACAACGAAAATTATGCACGTGTGTGTGTGTGTGTGAGAGAGAAAGAGAAAACTCAGTTAATAAGATAATATCATAATACGTGCCACGTAAAAGATAATATATTTGTGAAAGTAGATAGTGTTTTATAAATTTACAAAATACACTAAGATAGTTTTGTAAATTTTCAACTATGTAAAATAGTAGCGTTTTTTGAACTTCCTATTTTAAACACAATTTTTCGGTGCAAGTGTGCGGTAAAGCAATAGCTGACAATCGATATGGAAAGTAGATAAAATATACATACATATCGCGTATATCTATATACATATACGATATGAGTAACCGCTCGCAATATAGAAGGTCATTCTTTTCTTCAGAAAGAAAGAAAATGGATCAATTCTACTCTCTGTTTGTTTTTGAGCATGATGGGGATTTATGGCGGGGAGTACGTCTGATGCCACACAGCCCTCTCGCAGCAGATGGTTGCAGCGCGACGCCAAGATAAGACCAAGACAAATTCTAAAAAAAAAAAAAAAAAAAAAGAATAAAAAGACGGGGTGAAACGACACGAAAATTCGTCATGGTAAAAATCGATGTGGCGTAAATGCCATCGCGTAATGACACTCTCTCGTTAGGAGCCCACTGCTTCTTCGACGAGCGCTTCGATTTTATCTGAGAAAATGTACTTTGCAATAACACTTGATGACGGCATTTAATAACAAATTGAGAGGAACGCGCGTGACGGTCTCATCTTTCCAACAATATAAAAGACGTGACACTCGGCTATAAAATAGAACGAATAAAACTATTTTAATTAATCTGTATAATTTGCGATAAAACTTATGTGCGATACAAAACCTAAATTCAAAAATTAATATATAAAACACAAATTATTATTTTTTGTTGCAATAAAAAAACAGGTGACAACGTTTACAAATAGTCGCTCTTTTTTTGTAAACAAATTTTTGTCGGATATAGAACGCATACACGTTTAAATCACATTATTTTTACCAGTCACGTGACTCTCTAAAAGGCACTATTTTTCAAAATCTTTTCTGTTTTTACGCGATTCTGTTTTTATTTTGTTTTTATCATTGTTTTTTTTTTGTCCATGACAAAATGCCGGTGTTTTGCACACGAGCGTTTCCTTTTAAAGCGTTGCGCTTGTCAACTGCACCTGAACAAATATGCAAGTTTCTCACCGTGTCAGCCATTTTCTTTACAATGACGAAAGCATACACATATAGATATCTTGTGTAAAAAATTTCTACCATTTCTTAAAATATTTATTTTCTCCGAATGTATATGTTATTCCTTATGTTTGCTCACATAAGATTTTCTAAAATTCGCGACTGCTTGTCGAGAGCAGCATGCGGAGCTCTGTGAGAGCAACGTTTCTACATCGTTATTCTTGTCCCGCATCTCACCATTCCGAGCGTCAACCTCAACGTGTGCGTTAGAATTAATTCGACCAGCCGGACGATCGGAAGTCGTAACGAGCCACGCCGGGAGGGATAATTTTTCGCGGTGATTTCCCGCGCGGACAGCGCCGAGATAACTCGGTGGCGCGCGTTTCCATTAGCATCGGTTAAAAGTGCTTTCCATTAGCGGCGCCGCGCTGAACAAAAGGGTTTAGGTACGAAAGGCGAGCGTGCGCAATGGCAGCTCGCTGAAACCAGAACGATAGAACGTGAGAGATAGAGAGAGAATGGGAGGAACGAAGAGAGAGAGAGAGCCGAAGAGGTCGGAGAGCGAAAGGACCGACAGATAATGGATCTTGCTCTGCGGACTCCTGGCCTAGACCGAACGCGCGCATCTACTCAAAATAATATCGCAGGACGATGGGTCGTCATCAATCACGGTTGCGTAATGAAAAGCCTCGGTCGGCAGCGTTAAGGGTGTGTGAGCGCGACCTGACTGAGAGTGAATAGCCGGAACTGCTAAACCAATGCGCAACGACGATATAGATGATGTTGATCCACATCAAGTTACACCTGCGTGCTTGAAACAACCCGCAAGTTCCAAGTGTATCACGATCGTTGCTCTTTTCTTCTTTTTGTTCGTTCTCACGCGAAGGCAAAGCTGGCTGGATTCGTTTTGTTTATGCTGAGACGCTTGTCGATAATACGATATATCGCGAGGTATTATTAGGGAAACCTATCTACTGCTAGGAAATCTGGAGTCTAATCCGAGGGCGGCCTATTGTGATCTCCGAGATACAATGACTAGGAGCAACAATTGGTCCTTTGCTACTATAGTACTGCGGAGTGCTTATGGACCGGTATAATTAGCGCGATAATGTAATAACTCATGGTCCAGAGTCTGTATACGCCGGTGCCGTTGTTTACACCTCCCCGTTACGCATATTCAGTCTCGAAAAGAAGACAAGTGCATTGCCACAAGAGAATTGGTCCTTTGACCGTTATCTCGTACAAGCAACGGTTTAGGGTCAGGTTAGAGGTAGACCTTACCGTGCTAAGTATAGACGAAACACGAGCTGAGTGAACGTTTCCGGTTTTCCACTTCGTAGACGGGCTCATACCGTATGAGATCCACGCATAGCGAAACAGCTTAGACCGCAGTGACCCGTAAAGTGATCCGCCAGAATCTTAACAACCCCTGTGTGTTGCGGGAGAGATTTCTCGCCGACGCGGTCTTCCTACCATAGAAGGGACTCACGATGAGTTCTAGTTGCACAGAGTTAGTTTGTCTAATAAAGCGTTTTACCCCGATGCGTCTATTTATTAGAAATCAATCTGTCGATCAGTCAAATACTCCTTCAAAGCTTCCTCGCGTGAAGTTGAACGAACAAAGCGCGCGTATAAACACATTTACTTTGATATTTCGTCTTGCAGCGTAAATTTGTGCGATTTAGAAAGTAATGCGATAAATACATAAAATTTTTTTGTGAAAAATAAATAAAATTGAATTATTGTGTGATATTTTAGTTTAACGTTTTAACTTCTTAAATCAAAACTTGGATACTGCGCTTATCTGCGACAGATTTGATTATTTTATGTTTACGGAGAAACAACTCTCCCGAACTGCGCTTATAGCGTACAAATATATATACATACCCGACGTAGAGAAAGTTTCAAAAGCTGGCGGCGATATGTTGCTATTCAGTTGCAAACGCGTTTCTGCGTGCGCGTAATCACCGAATTTATGCCGGAAAAATGGCCGAAGGGAGAAGAGTTTTGTGCGACGTGTTTGAACGTCGCCTCGTAAAATGAAACTTTCGCAGTTTTTTACACGACGGTAAAAATAAGAGAAGTGAGTTATTAAAGTCACTGTGCTTACTTTTCCTCCGTAAATGTGGCAGATTCCGGACTCCCCCGAGTGCGTTCCGCTTAATATTGTATAAGAAAATACGTGCTGCTAACTCCGACCGTTTTAAGGCGGTCTCGTCAGACGTGTATTCTCGTGTCGGAATTTTATTAACTTCGCGCACTCCCGACTGCATAAGATTGCCGAGTTTAACCGACCGTGACTACATAATATCTAACGAGAATTAAAATTGAGGTAGAGCGCGAAACCCGCGAACTTGTATTTAACCCGACGACTAGTTTCCGGCCACTTGACAGCTATTTCATTATAACGAGATTGCAGAACTTGAAACTAATGTGAGCGTAGTACGAAAATTCTACGTTCTGCATCATTAAATTCTAATTTCAATAATAGCGCAGAAGATTTCCCGCGCTTATCATTTTAAAGCGATTTTGCCTTCGAGCGATACCGATGAATATTAGAGCGCGTTTAAATACGGAGAACAATCGATTTTGTCAACGCGCAGCATTGTGAACAAACAGTCGGAACAGACAGAAATGATCTCGAATGAGGATTGCGAAATCGAATAAGGGTTGCGGTTCGTATGCTTAGCATTAGCAAACACAACGCGATACGCGCTCCGTAACGAAACGGCGCGCGTTTACACGATTAGAATGCTTTTGTTTCAATCCCCTCGCAGCAGTTCGCGAGCTTCCCACGTGTTACGAGCGCGCGCGTTCGCGTATGCGTTTAATTAGCGTCGTGCTTCTATTAGCGTCGATGACGACGAAGAATAGGTACTTGAGTGGTTCCGAAAATCGAGTTCCGGAGGCGACAATTGTAACGATAGTGCGGCCCGCGTCGATTTGTTCGAATGCGACGGTAGAGAAAGTGAGAGAGTAAGAGAGAAAACGCCTCTTACGTTCTCGGCGACTGTGCTCGACAGACAATGGCTAATTGGGAACAAGTATCACTCGAAACGCGTAGATTCTCCGCGCGTCGACCGTACGGCCAAGTGCCGTCGACATCTATTCGCTCGCCGAAGCGTGTTTACGTAAACGCGCATTGTTCGTAAACGGAGCAATCGCGCGAGAAATAACAGTGGTAGCACGCGCTCACTGTGTTGTCGGCGTGCCCCGATAATTATCAGTTATCGGCGCGAATAACGGAGCTTTATATTTTCGTCACGTGCTTTAATTGACAAATCAACAAGACGCTCGATAGTGGCTTTGACGATGATCTGACAAACACATGGTTTGATTACAAATATTCATGCGAGAAAACTGAGAACAAACCGACAAAAATCAGCAAAATTATATGCGTTAAACGTAAAATCAGTTTTATTTGCAACGATTTAAATGTTGATGTTAAAATTGGATGAAGTTTGAACAAATACTCGCAGTCCGCGCAATCAGGCAATAATGTCGCTTGAAACTCAATTCTCGGAGTGCAGTGCCGCCGAAGATTGGTAAACAAATCGATAACGAGCGACTGTAGCTCGCCGAAAAGTCGCAAACTGAAGAGGCAACGACGTGTGTGTGTGTGTGTGAGAGAGAAAGAGAGAGAGAGAGAAAGAGAGAGAGAAGCGCGAATCGTAAAATTTGATTAAACTAACATGAGTCCGCAAACAAGTTTAAGTTTCGCGTACAAACCCGACGGTCCCAATATTTTCTCGTACGTCGTCGAACCCCGTAATTAGTGGTAATTACACTCGAAGTGGACACACTAGTTCAGTATTTTATTATCGATAATAGTCGTCCCGTTTTATGACGTCGAAACTCCGTTGGCGCGAGGCTGAAAATGGGGTCGGTGAGAGAGCCGGTCAGCGTGAGGGCGAAAAGTCAATCAGAAATCGGGTGTTGAGGGCCAACTGTGCGGAGAGAACCGAAGAGGGGAAGCTGGTTGGTGGAAATAGCGGATTAACCTGAATAATCTGCGGAATAGGCGAGAAGAGACAAACTGGGAATACATGTTTTGCGTGTATATGTGTGTTGTGTGTGTGTGTGAGAGACAGAGATTTAAATGTGTATCCGAATGAGGGGGAGAAAAGATAGAAAATGTACGAGATGAAAATAAAATGATAGAAAAGAAGATGACAATGAGAATGCATGGAGCGGTAGTCTTGAACTAGCAGACTGAACGAGTTCAGGACATCTTGCACGTGACGTTCGTGCGATCTAATTGAAGGAAAGCAATTAAAAATGTTTAATCGAACGTTCGCTTACGCCGCACGCTGTGAGAGGAATGATGGAGATTTTCCAATCACATCGCCATCAGCACCGAGTGCTGTCCAAGTTATGAATCACAGTCTTCTTGTTTTGCTTTTGGTCTTACAGAAGCTTATCAATCAATAAATTGATATCAATGTATTGATGTGACAGAACAAATATTGAATAGCGTGAAGTTGTTTTATATACATTCTTTATAAAAAAAAATTTTTTTTAGAAGATTCATATTTACATATTAATTTATTCTCTCTCTTTCCTCTCTCTCTTTCTCTGTCTATGTGAGTAATTCATATTAACAAAGTAAAAGAAAAAAGTTTTGATATCCTTTGCCACATGCAATACTATTTGATTGCTTCCAGCTGGAATGATCGAATGATTCGTTTGAATTCATTACTCTCTGATTATATCCGAACATCCAAACATTAATTACACAAAATTTAATTACTTCTCTTCGATCACAATAAATTTGTTTAGTTTTTGTAGTTTTATATAATTGATGATAACAGGATTAAATTATTTTTATGTATTTTTAAAGCTCTTTTCCTTTTTTTTATATTTTGTAGAATTTTGCAGGAAACAAATTACAGCTTATATGAAATGTATCGCGAGAGAACTTTATTGCTGTTATACTTGTTTTCGATGTATTGCACTTATAAACTGTTTAGTGTCTTACAAATTATATTATCCTTACACATACATTTATCGAATAGACTCTCATACTCATATAAGATAGCAAAAGCAAACTGGAAAGATTCATAATGACACTCGCTCCCCTGTCTTGTCAACACGCACATAAGGCGGTGCATTTTCCATTTCCTGCGAGTTTGCGTGCTCTCGTGCCATTTCCCGGCGAGTTTCATCTTTTTCTTGAAGGAAAACATCATGACTTCGTAACGAGCTGGCAAGACGCCGTTCTTTACGCAGTCGGAGCACACCGGCAACGTAACTTAATTATGTGCCATATTGCGAGACTTCTGATGGAATAGCTAGGCAGTCTCTCCCTTCCACTGAAATTATAAATATTTTCATTGGACCATTTCCTGGTTTATCGTGTAAGAGCGAGGTCGCGACGACATTGACGACGAAGGTGAAAAGTGCGGAGCTGATTATCAGAGCGATTACATCGGAATAAGAAGCTTCTTTTCGCATTCAGAGCGGTATTACGCGTTCTATTTTACGTCCTCCATTTTTTTTTTTTTTTTTTTTTTTTTTTTTTTTTTTCAAGCAACGCGTGTTTGCATGTTATATTTTTAGACACATACGAGCCTTCTCACGAGTAAAAATTCTCCATGTAAAATGCCGTTAATTATATAACGAATAAATAAAAGATATGATGTCTTCTCGTTTCTGAAAGCGGTTTTAATCGCGTTTTTTTTTTTTTTTTATGAAACTCAAGTAAAACCAACTCGCTCGTAAAAGCACGATAAACATCGTTTTCAGAAACGTAGAAAAATCTTTTGTCATATATCGTTCTTAATTACCCTTGACCTGATGCGCAATAACAGCATGTTATGCCTTACCATTAAGGTGAATTTGAGCCGCGCAGCAAGAGAACGCTTGTCGTACGAACCTCAGGCAGTTGTACGCATTGTCCGTATTGTTCTGGAAAACAATGCTGGTACCGGCGAATGCGCCGCAAGCGCTGTACGACGAGCCGAGTGTAGAAACTGTCGGCACGACGTGAAATCCGGTGACCACTCTTGTTTTCCGGGATTTCGGATCCCGCTCCAAAAGTTCGAGATGGTAATCACCCGCAGTTCGCACATCTCGCCGCTCTCGCAAATGTAGGTCAATAATGTAACCACGCATCGAGTAGCGAACATAATGCATCAGAATAATGAATAAAAGCTTCCTTTTAAATATTTTAAAGTTCAATTCTGCTGCATCACCACGTGCCTACACACATATTTCACATAGCTGGTAATATTACAAGCACATTCGTTCAATCAAATTATTAACGTACAATATAATTACGCATCTACGTAACTTTTTATTATGTTGAAATGGTTTCGATCCGCTTGCGAAGAGAACAAATGTTAACATATACGTATGTCGGCTTGCGGAATATTATTCTTGACATTCCATTAACATTCATTGCATTAGAATTCGCATAATACATGGTAGTGGAACCATATGTAATTTTTGTTTTGTTTTGGTTTTTGTTTTCATGAATATTAGCCGAAATGTACGGCGGACGGATTGTACAATAACATCCGTTGCGTTAAAGTGTGGCGTAAGCTACCAACCTCGACCTGAATGAGAAAATGACGAAAACATTAATCTACTTCGTGATAAACCGTGTTTTCTGCTGACAGTCGTCGTGAAAAACCTTTTAAAAGCAAAACGCGAATTGAAAGGCGACGAAGCATATTATTATAATGGAATACCTGAATATATCAGATACGCATACATCGTCCACGACGGAAGCGCTTTTCTGTCACAAAAAAAGTGCTGGTGAAGTAGGTCTTAAAGTGCCATTTAATTAGAGCTGTTTCAACGCGAGCTCACTTCATCGAGCGCACTTTTAAGCGCATCGTCGCGAACGGTTTTAAAAAACCGTCAACCAATGTTACAAAACCGTGAAAAATCTCGTAAAGCAAGGTTTTTTTTAATGCGTTTGACGCAGGTAGTGTTTGTATCTAAAATGTTACTTCAGCTTGGCGCGACTAACATCGTCCATTCAAACTCTGCTACTTTCAGATATCATAAAGTTTTGTTACAAAAATGTCACGAACTTTTTTCAGATCAAAATATACCTAGTCGTATTTGTAAATAAACTACAGTGTAAATAAAAACCGAGTTTTAAGCGAAATGTACGAATCTATCGTTTATAATTTCATTACATGAAAATTTCAAACTGAATTGTGAGAGAGAGAGAGAGCTCTTGAAATTTCCGCGACCGTGCAGTTCTTTTCGCATTTTGGACACACACACAGAGCGCATGTCGGAACTCTCGCGAGTTACCATCGGCGATTTATTCGCGAAATATAACACGGCGCTGAAATAAACACTAAAATAAACTGACTTTTTTTTCTTTTCGCCTTGCGCGTTATCCGTTTGGCAGAGTCTGGACTCCTTTCAAACATATTCCAGGCACTGCAGTCACGTGTACTGTGTGCATCCTATAAAATAGTTTTTTTCTCTTCCTCTTTCTCTGTTAGCTATATGAGCAAACGTATGCACTTCTGGCACTAAAATCTCCAGGGTTTGCCTTCGGTGGTACGTGCTACATATCTACTTTGCCTTATGTATAATATTTACGTTCTTTTTAATATGAGAAAGAAATTTATAAAAAGTATGTTTTATGAAAGTAGATAATTATATGTAGAAACAGATAAGCAAATTACAGCAATAATATTTAAATCGCGATTATCGCGTGAGTTCTTTGTGATTCAAGTTTTTTGTACTTTAGATTTTTTGATAACAAAGTCTAATTAAATTTTTGCTCAATTGAGCTTCACTTGCAATTAATAGAAGCAAGGTTTTGCATTTCGTTGTAACTCGAATCGTGAAAGGAAACTCTTCATTTTAAATAAACTTATTATTTGGAAGCCATCAATGCTTCGCCATTGAGATTGTACAACATTCTTCTTCGTTCGGCGCCTTTAGCATCAGCGATACACACACAGGAAGTCCAATGACGCGATGACAGTCTGTGTAACCGATGTAAAAATGAAGGAGAGGACGAACGGGAGGCGAAGAGGCAAATCCATCATGGGTAGTTTAATTCGAAATTGATTTCCTCCTTCTCCCGAGTGCTCCTGCCTCTCCTCTCGTCGGCCAGGATCCTTTCTGCTATGTCTCGTCATCTCTAATCTTTCCGATCGATTTAAACTCAATCACCCTTTCGCCTTTCCTCTCACCGTTCTTTCCTTTTGACGTTCTTTCCTTCGAGGACACCTCTCCGTTGACCCGATTACTCAGGTTTTTCCTTCCACCTTGCTGTTTCGCAACTTACTTTTTTCGTGCGACTTCGATGCACGACCTCCACCCGACAGTCGTGCTATTTCATTCTTAAGTAATTCGTCCAACCAAAACGATCTTTATTCTCGTCCATTTCCTTCAATTTCACTTCCGCTCGACAAGCGCCAGTGCGACATGTGACAATAGCGAGGAGTCGAACGATAGAGAAAATAATATGCAACTGACTTTTTTTTTCGTCTCAAGGGATATTGCTGAATATAATGCACAGTTTATCTCTTGAATATATGTGTAACAACATAATATTTTTATTACATACTTGTACGTGGTAGTACAATTGTTTAAGCTTTCATATATAAATATAATGTACGTTTCATATATAAATAGAACGTACGTGAAATAATTTATATCGATAGCGAAACAGAAAATATCTGCAATATAACAACAATTGCAGTCATTGTGGCAAGCGACACTTTCAATTATACAGAAATTACTGCCGATTAATGTTGCAACAATGGAACTTAATTAAACGTATATAAATTAGAGCACTAAATTAGTCGCATGAGCACTAGATTAGTTTTCAGTTGCTTCAGCGTCGCATTCCATGTGTCATTATCCACGGCAAATATAATTCGCAAATTAGAATTGCAGAGAACTAAAGGCCTTCGGCAGGATTTAACGCAAATGATCTAAATGTGAGTGTTTGGTAACATTACCGTTCATGAATCAACTAATCGTATAGACCAGATGATCCATTTTATCTACAAATGCTGTGCGCTATTATAATCTAATATTGATCATGTTTGATGTGCCAAACGCTGTATCTTTGTGTCAGAAAAATTAACGATAAAAAAAAGAAATATAAAAAATACAAAACCTATAAAAATATGTTAATATAAAATATGTTACTATATGTTTAAATGATAAAATTAATGTTGAGTCTCTTGCAAAAAAAGTCAGATTTTGATAATTTAATAATTTGGACACACAAACACAACATTGCTATTGACAATATTTTCTTTGATAGTTATTATAAATTATCTTTTTACACGTGTAAATACACATATAGTTTTTTCTTGTTATTAATTACTTCGTACACAGACGTAATATATAAAGTGAAATCATCGCCGAAAACTCACTGCTGTGTAGTATTGTGAATATTTCATTGATATCATTATTCATTGGGACAAGCAATTATGAGTTTAACAGATGTGCGGCTTTAAACTCGCGCGAGAATTAGTCAGTTGATCAAACATTTGTTGTCGAAAAAGAAAATACTGACGTGTAAATTGAGTACACGCGCTTTTTATATAAATATATCTCTTAAATTATTTAGGTAATAATAGATTTAATTTGTTGTTTACAGTGATAAATATTGTGTCGCATACAATATTTTCAATGTCAAAAAGCAATAATATATCTATAACAGTAGATAGTACAATTATCTCTAGCTAATTAAAATTAATAAAAAACATAACATATTTTTATGTATAAATGCATGTTGCACTTCATTTTTTTGTAGTATTATTCACGTTATAAATACTCTATATTCATGAATTCTGCAGAAAAACCTGTAAAAAAATCTGCTGTAAAAAAAGGCGCGATTTTTCTGACAAATTTTCAGTTTCCAGCTTCCACCATCTGATCTTATTAGAGAAAGAGAGAGAGAGATTTAATGCAGTGACATGCAAAAGGCAAAAAAATAGACAAATACTAGCCGGTATATGCTTTGAGATGTGCATGCTGCCGCAGGGCCGGCGGGATCGAGAAGCAATTTCCCAGTGCGTCAGAGTCTTCAGCGAGAACGATTCTCCCTAGGGAGAACTAGAGAACGGCGCAAATATAAAGAAGGCCAATTTCCATGCGGACAGCCAAGGCCTTTGGCTCGCATAACGCGAACCGAACGGTGTGTAATTACCAATTAGCCGCGTGAACGCCTATAAAGCGTGTGCTTGCAAAATGTGAAATAATTGCCGGTAAAATTGTCACACAATATAAAGCGACAATATAGTGCTATGATCGAATAGGTAAAGATAAAAAAAAATCATTAAGTATTATAAAATTAAAAAATATATTTGCATGTATAAACAAACATGTAAAAACTATATTACACGCAAATTCTACCATAGTTTTATTAAAATTACACGCACAAGTGTATAAAATACTATGTATCTATTATCTCTATAAAAATATTTATCGTCTCTCTTTGCTTTCTGATTTTATTTAATGAACATTCATCGCGTGATAACGAGACTTTAGGTAAAAAAGGTATACTTGACGTATGTGGAACGAGAGAAGAGAGTAAACAGTACAGTAGAACAAGAGCTTTCGAGTCCTTAGTTAGAGTCCTAAGTTACGGTCTAATTGATATAATAATCTGCTATTATATTACTGCGGTTACAAGCAAACAAATATTTGTTTACACACACATATATAATTTTAAAATTAGAATTTTATTTCAAAATTTCGTAAATCATTATGTGTGTATAATATGTGTGCATAATTCTCTCTTATTAATTAATTCATATTAGTAGTATTTCTCTTGACGTGTAATATTCACATTTTAAAATAAGAGAAAAAACTTTAAGATTGAAAATTGTAATTTTACGATTGATCGATAATTTCCTGCTACATATCTAAATTAAACGTTGACGTGTATGCAGAACATACTATTTCCTCTTTAATATTTCCCTGGTTAAATAGCTGATAAGAGATTTTTCGACCCTTGCGGCATCGGAAGGGAATTCTGATATCTCTTCGGACGCGGTAAAGCTTTCGCTTACGTGGCGGAATTTTCAAGAGGATCGAGCAAAAGAGTATTTGCAAGAGCGTCGGAATGAAAAATTTTGATGCGCTGCTCGCGATATTCGTCTTGCTAGTTTTTCATATGGCGACATAGAAAATAAGAATTGTGTTAATGCCCGATATGAACAGCTTAAATGTAAAAAACACGGTGTCACTTTTGTTAAAAAGTTTAAAACTAATTATTTGTTTCTTTTGGTAAATAACAATTAAAAAAATTCCACCTATGCGTTGATAATTTTATTCTATATAAAATTTTAAAAATATAAGTTCTAAACTTATGCCATTATGTTTATACATTACCATCGTTCTATTATTGTGTGACAATCTTTATTTATATAATAAACCGCTCAGTGTCTTATTTTTTTTATTATCACTATTTTTTTATTATCACTTTTTTTATTATCACACTATTTATGTTCGCTGAGACAGAGAACCACTACATATTTCATCGGGACGTTAATTGCGCACAATTATCGGATAAATAAGCGCCATTTCCAACGAGATATCATGCCTTATGATTGACCGTATTCAGCCACGCAAATTCGTCCAGAATAAATAAATTCGGGAAAATTATGCCCTGTTAGAACAATGATTTTACGTACTTTTTTAAAAAGATCAGTTTTGCCGATAAAAACTCCCAATAAAAAGAAACACAATCATCTAAAGTTTAAAACGTCATAAAATATGAATAACAACACTCAACTCGCTTAAAGTTTTTGGTTCTAATACGATTTCCTAGATATAAACTTATCTTTTAAAATTTATGTCAGAAAAAAAGAATGCAAATCCCTTACAAAAATCTGTCAGCGACGGAAGTCCGATAAACGTTTCAGCAATCCTGTTATTTCTGTCTTGTTATGAATATATTACGCGTGTTACAATATCTTATAACAGCATTTTTGGCATCATAGCCAGGTCTTAACACTGATGAGAAATCGATTATTACGGAAATAAAAAATCGCGATTATATGAATAAAAACAATTTTTCGATCCGACCTTATCCTTTTTAAAATACACGTAATAAAACCAAAAACCATCATTTCCATCGGACGATCGCGCGATTCGTCATTTTTTCAAAAAACGACATATCTAGCGGAACGAAAAACGATTCTGAGATCGCATAAGATTCTTCATAAATCTTGCTAGGATCAAAAACACGAGAGATGCGGAGAATGTTCGAACGTCTATGCGCCATATAATTCACAAGTCTTTCTTCCTTCTTACACCCATAATATTTCATATACAATGATATTTCATCTAAAATGATAATAAAAAGATATTTAAATTCTTTGAATCGCGATCAATAAAAAAGATAATTAAACATGTTTGTCGCAGTAAAGACAAAATAAATCAAAACTTCGAGCTGTAAATAGGTACAAGAGCGCATTAATTACCGTATGTAAATAGAGATATAAGTGCTTGTCACACGCGGATACATCGTGGCATCATCACGAGGGTAAACTAATTAGAAATTAAAGTAGGAGTCCCCTGACCTGTGGTGAGGCAGCGTGAAAGTCCGGCGTTAACTGCAGCTAATACATCAAGTTAAACTCGGTAGTTTTTTTTTTTTTTTTTTTTTTTTTTTTTTTACAACCGTGGTGGACCTCGTATTACATTATCGTTAACACCGAACACACGTACAATGCCGCCGCCAATGCACAGCCAAAGCCATGCTTCCTCTCTTGCGGTGTATCTACGAGGTTGTTCGATCGCGGCGTTGCTTCCATTATTACGGCCCTTTCTCTCTCAAGTCACGGGAAAAATAAAAGATGGTCTATGCTGAAAAAGGAACATTCCAACGATCG
Organism: Pseudomyrmex cubaensis; assembly: GCA_014825685.1. Lineage (NCBI taxonomy): Eukaryota > Metazoa > Arthropoda > Insecta > Hymenoptera > Formicidae > Pseudomyrmex > Pseudomyrmex cubaensis. The sequence goes on along the minus strand of QVOA01012406.1, from coordinate 2,742 downwards.
CTTGCCGCAGACCCTTCACAATAACTGTCGCAGCGTTTATGATAGCGTTTGTTCAGGAACGCGAACCTTGAAACGCGTTAAAAAGTTCTTTTTTCGATTTAATTTTTTTTTTTTTTTTATTGAAACTCTACGGTAGCGAATTTTTTTTCGTTCTGATCGTACTTAAACAGTTGCGGTCAACGGCCAGACAGTGTTGTAAACCCATTTCTGTTACAGCGCCGAAGCAATCAATCGTTCTTTCGACGTTTCCCGTTTTCCCGAACATTTTCGCGTGTTTGAGAAATTTTAAGTTTCGACGATCTATATTTAGAAAATTCTAAATACGGCATGGGATTTTTTCATTTTATCGCCGCGAGTTAGAACGAGAAATTGAAACTATTGTTTCCAATCTTAAACTGTCAATTATATCAGATTTATCCCGCGAATGAAATGTTTGATCTGTGCGCGCATACGAGTGCAGGTATACATACGTGGCGGGATTCACAAACTATGTTATGTATACGTAACGAGTTAGCTTCTCGCGTTGCTGTCTACGTCAAAGTTGTCAGTCGTTGTAAATGAGCTTTGGACTTACACCCGACCGAAACGGATACATTACGAACGAATACGTTAATCGAATTTCGCGGTCTCCGAGATGGTTAACGAGGTCGTGGCGAGACGTGTTCCGCGATAGAGCAGATATATGCGATAATATCGAATTGCGAGTTTCCAACTCTTTATCATAACAAGTTGCACGAAACAATTCGCTTCACGCGGAGCGGAATGTTATCGCGAATTATGTGTACTAATTAGGCTAAAGTCGCGTTACAGAATCTTTATTTAAAATATATACGCTGGAAACTTATTTTTGTCGCGATTTAGCGTATCCGGCCGCGCGTTTCGATCGATCTTGGCGCATATAGCGCGGCTCACAATCATCAATTTAATCGAATTTTCCTTGGCGCAAACAAGTTGATACAAGAGCGCGACGTTATTATTTAGCGAGAGTACTCGGCACACACATAACCGAGTCATCCGCTACAATAGACTACAAAACTGTGAAAGGGGCCTCCCATAATAATTTCATTCCGCTTCGCGCGCGCCGCGGGCTTTGCACGTGCGCCAAGATAATGCATGATAATCGAGCATTAAGGGGGCGAATTATACGTCGCTAACGTGCACGGGAGGTCTCGCAAACAACGTGTTTTTACACGTTTGCGTTGTGTACGCTCGTCAATTAAGGAGCCGCGATTAAAGCGAATAGGGCGAGTGTCTTTAAGGCTTCGCGGGGGTCTTTAAGACACGCTCTGGAAATGAAATTTGCATAGAGCTGCGGGAAAGGAAGAACTCGCGCCGAGTTTTCTTAGCTTGCCGCCTCGTTGCGACCGCTTAACACGCGCGAAGTTAAAGCGACGAAAACGGAGACGCGACTGTCCCCAAGTTTTCGCCATTTGTTTCGAGAAGAGTGGTACAAAGAATTAATGCGGATTAGGCGCGCAAGAGAGTTGCGAAAAATTACCGGGAAATTACGTGACTGGTAGGTGAGTTATTATTTTGCCCCGTTTGCAGCTTTTTTCTCGTTATTTTACGTCGTTTTAAAAACACTCTCATCTTTCCATGTATTATTCCAAAATCCAAATGTGATCGCAATCATTTAAACAAAAGTAATTTTTGAAGAATATAGAACTGTTAAAAAAAAACATTCTCTATACAGAACGTATGTTATTGTTAATTTAGTAAATGTAGTAAACGTTTTTGAGACTTCGCGCAGTTTTCAATTTCGTAAAATTCCACAGATATTGTGTATTTTCCAAAAAATACCGAACGCACGTTTCACAAAAATATCGAGGCACAAAAACAAAACCGATAAAATCGATTGTGCGATGTGCTACATCCATATACCAGTAATAATTTCTAAGTGACATGTAAGAGAGAGGCACGATTGGTCATGAGAAGCTGCTACGTCGATGAAGAAGCATTAGAGCTCACGTCTGCAGATAACCAGACAGGCACGCATATGGCACATGATGGTAATCTTCGACTTAAGCCGCGGCTCAGCTCAATTGGCAATTGCGACGACCAGGGGTGAAGCAAGAGGAAGTTGCACTCCCTCTAAGCTCGTAATCCGAGCGGTTGAATTGGTCGAAATTCGACGATGTGAGTGAAACTCGACGATGTGAGTGAAATATTATTAAAGAACATGAAATATGACGATGGCTGATCTCTCTCTCTTTCTCTCGCTTTCTTTCTCTTGATAGAAGTGATTGTATACGACCGCAAGCTTGCTGCCGAAGCAGCTCGGATAAGAGCTTTTAATGCCGCATAAATCTGCATGATAGGAAGCGAAAGCGCGCGGCGATCGTATTACCCGTAACAATTTCGAGGAGATACGTCATCTACCTGTCGATAGACGGGATCGTTTAGATCGCTAGAGAGAGAGAGAGAAGAGAGAGAGGGAGAGGTTCGATCATTCCCGTGTCGTGAGCCGCGAAGCTCAAGATACGGTCGACAGCTTAATTGATGTTGACCGACAACAAACAACTCGATATTACTCCCGACGTCGCCGTTGCGCGGGCCATTGATCGATCTCGATGTCTTTGAGTTCACATAGCTGACGTGAAGCTACTTGTTTGCACGGGAATGACTTACCAAACGGTATAATCGATTGGTCCGCGCTCGTCGCATACCGTGTCAGATTTAACAGGTACACCGACGGTCATGTCGGTCCGATCTGACACACTTCGTGGAACAGAACGGGAGAAA